>JASANF010013484.1:0-40075 GCA_030248245.1 Trissonchulus sp. WLG1_4
CTGCAGACAGATAAAAGTAAAAGTCAGTTTGAAAAATCCTGTAGTTTTTAGGCGAAAAATCTGTTAATTTTTGCATTATACCCATTCGAAAAATGTCTCGATAGAAAAATTGTTGGCAAATATAGAAAACTTGATATAACAATACTGACTGCAACAAAACCATAAATAGTTCATAGCTGGTAGTTTGCGAAACTTAGGATAGGACAAAACAAAGCATATACGCGAAAAAGCGAAGCTACTATCAGCAGGCATACACTGCATGTTGTAAAATAGCTTAGACGAATCTTCGCGCATTAGATACATAAAATTGTAAAACCATGTACGATAGCGCATTTGGTATTTGGACTGATGCAGGGATGTTATAAAGAAGGGGTATCATGCCAATTACATCAAAACACATTATAGCTAAGTGAAACTTTGTATTAATTTCTGATTTAAAATCTTCACTACGTAAAACGTAAAATGTGAATGGTGCTCCATGAATGATAAAAGTGGGAAAATGAAATCAGACGTCATTCCCCGGCCAAGGTAGTTATACTTCAACCATCTGGCTAATATGCGACAGTGAAACAAGCCTAACTTTACAACAGAGCAGCCATCAAATTTGCTTCTTGCCGCAGCTGTTAACAAGTCATCATAATACCATTGTTGGTAATCATAGTCATTGTACCAAGAAAGATAGTCTAACTGACACTGGGCGTGCTCTTGAACTGCTTCTGGTGGCAGTAGCGTTTGATTCCTGCAAAATATAACAATTATGTATTTATAGTCAACGCTATATTGCCTTTGTATTAGTTGTTGTTTTTATTACTTTATTACTTTTTGATTTGCATCTAGTTTTTTTGGCAATTTGATTTAGTTCGCTGAAAATGACGTAAGACATAATATAAACGACTAGTTTTTTTTTACAAATTGTCAATTATTTGCGAGTTTAACTTTCTTGAGTCAATTTACTGCTGACAAACAAGTCTAAGCTGACTTACCAATGTGTGACTTTTTTGCCTGTTGCGGTGAGATTCGCTTCTAGCTGTTTAAAATAGCTGTCGTATTGGGAACGAGAGTGAACAAAATGAATTGTGCTTGCCAAGAAAATCACCAGGTAAACCATGCTTTTGTGGACTTTAACAAACATTCTGAAATAATGATCGAGACCACTCTACCTATTAAAACTTACAAACGTAGCTTTAACCCTTTAATTCCCCAGAGCTGCCATTTGGCACATCACGTGATGAATACCCAATTGGGGGCCATAAAACTTGGTTTGTTCATTCTATTCAGCTGAACTGCAAATTGTTTTTTCATAAAGTCTAAATCTTTATATTTAGTGGCTAAATTTTGAATCTACTGCCACACAGCCAAACCTATGCATCCCCTAAGCAATGTGCAAATTTAACTTTTTTCATCGCAAAAGTAGTATTTTCTTTTCGTGACCTCGTTAAAATTTGTTGTATCTGATGCACACAACTTTGTGTGCATCAGATGCAAGCAAATGCTTGTATTTTATTACTAGCCTTCGACTATGGCAAGCGCAAGACTTTTGTGTTAATACTCTAGGGGGAGGTACATAATATGACTGAGCGATGGTGCAATTTTTGCACAAATTCTCAACTTTGAGCGCTTATAACGCAAAAACGGTGCGTCCTAGACCCTTGATTGACTGATTATGTTTTGTTTACCATTAATTTCTCTATCGAATGGTGGTTTCGCGATCTCTCTAGTCTCTACGATGCACGTAACTCGAGCAATGGTCAAAAAACTAGAATGTGTCAGAATCAGGCTGCCTGGAGTGAGATGCCCTGGGCATTAAAGGGTTAAAAAAATATTGGCACAAATGCATATTTACAATAATTAGGTATGTGTCTGTTAAATTTATTCAGGTTTTTTGTTTGTGCAGTATTTAAAAAATTGTGTATTAGAATTGTATTAGAACACAAAATCTATTTCAAAGACATATCAAGCTCACAAACCTAAAAATATCTGTGCGCCAATATCTGAACATAAGCACTGCAATGTCAGGTGAATATTAGTACTGTGTAATGAGTTTTAGAATAACAAAATCGCGGGGAAAACATCAAGAAATCATACAAGGATGCCGTTTTCTGTTGTTACTCAAGTTTTCAACCTAGTTTTGTGTTTAAATGAATTTAGCAACTGTTTTGAGACAATTTATTGCGTGATTTATTAAGCTTCTAATAAAACAGTATACAACTTTAATGCAAAATCACGGACGCTGGGTTAATGAAAACAGCATGAATCGTACATGCAAAATGGCTACCTAAATAAAATCTTAAGCTCGATCCATACTTACAGCCGTATGTCCGCTCAGCCTGCAGCATGACGTCACTGGCAGCCTAATGCAGTGGATCAGCCAGCGCATGTGACGACATTAGTTCGTCATTTTGTCAACTGAACCTTAAGGCTCAATTCATACTTCTACACGGACATTGGGACATACGGGCACACGGACGAACGGACATACGGACAAAACGAACGGCAGAACGTTTTATTCATACTTTCGTCCGTTCAACCGTATGCCCGTTTGCCCTTCAGCCGTATGTCCGTTCATCCGTACTAAACGGCATAATTTCACTTTGTCCGTATGTCCGGCAAAGTTAAATTCAGTTCAACTCTGCCCGAAATTGTAGGGCATACGGACAAACGGACATAAAAAAGTATGAATCGCTCCTTTGTCTGTATGCCCGTACATCCGTATGTCCGTACGTCCCAATGTCCGTTTGAATTGAAAAAAACGGACGAAACGCGCGTTGTCCGTGTGCCCTATGTCCGTTTGTCCGTATGTCCTGTTGAAGTATGAATCGACCCTTAGTGTTACTAAGTCAAAGGCTGGCTGACATTGCTGTTATAGTTGATATTTTTATTGTTAACTTTACTAAAACCGTTTGCAAAACGAGTGAAATAGGTTCTAATGTTGAATAGAAAGATGATACCCCAATTGAGTCAAGCATGCTAACCACTACACCACAGCCCCCAAGTCTCATAGGCCCTAATTCCCATTTATAACAGGGTCCCCCCTTCGAACATCGTTGCGACCCTGCAACGATACTCGGTCGATACTCATGCTCCCGGGCTCAAGGGCGGAGCACATTCACACGTAGGCCTCCAAGCCTACTTCAATCACACCACACTCAGGGTTTCCTGGCTTACCCGCAACCACAGGGTTTCTCGATCGACCCAGAACGATTCTCAACCAATACCGAGGGTTTTGACCGGCTCACCCTTAACCGAAACCGAGGGTTTTCTTTGGCTCACCCCTAACCGAAACCGAGGGTTTTCTCCGGTTCACCCCTTTCGGATTACCCTTAACCGAGGGACCACACTAGAGAAGCTATGTACACAGTCATACAACACACAGCACGAGTACCGTAAGGGTTGAAGTGCCAACCTCAACCCAGGGCATGGGGCTCCTAACCCACCTCCGAAGACGGTTCGGGGATAAGGCTGGCCTGAGGACCCGGCCCTATCCTCTCCGTCCTGACACGGTCGCCAGAATGTTGAATAGAAAGATGATACCCCAATTTAGAAAGAATGAAAGAAATGGGGGCGCCGGGAATCGAACCCGGGCCACCTGCTTCGAAGTCAAGCATGCCCAAGTCTCATAGGCCCTAATTCTCATTTATAACACTAATCGATTTATTTGGAACAAATAATTCGTGTGTACAAACCACTGTTTGATACAACCCACTCTGTCTTTAATGTTTATCCAAAACTAGACACGCATTTGAGCTAGTTTAAGGTCTAATATTTCCTCATTCATTAAAAAATATGTAACAGTAAGGTATCTTCATAACGATGTCGCGTTGCTTACACGTGTGTTAATCATATCGGGATGTAAAACAGTTATCATTTGGGAGCGCACCTAAGCGGATTTGAAAGAAAAATTGAAACTTAGCAATATATACACTTTCAAACTTTATAATTATCACATTAGGTGCGTGAAACAATATTGTGACAATATTAGTATTACATTTCAACATTTCGTTGCATACTAAGAATTTGAAATAGATATGGCTTGAGCTACAGCTTATACAGGAAACATTTTAATAGCTGGCATAACTATGAGAATATTAAAACACATAAACAGCTGCAGAATAATAACTAAATTGCTGTGTATGGCGAGAATAAGTTTTACAGTAAAAACTTCGATACCATGGTTGCATAACAATTCAGTTTTTTCACCAAACTTATTGGGAAGAGATCTGAAACTACTGTGTAACAAGTACGTCTTGCGAGTACAAAATATGTTACGGTATACGGTATGATATTTTCTGGTCTGTTTTAGGCTTTGGCTTTGTTCTCCCGTTTGCCCGGTTCTTAGGCATAACAAAAGTGATCGTGAGAACTTTAGCTTCAAACAACCGTTTTGTAAGGCCCTGTGGCGAGAGCTCTTATGTATGACTGGTCCAAGCCGAGGACTGAGGGTGCATGTAGGGCCTATTCCTTTACCGGATTAAAGGGCTAAATTTAATCGGACTGAACGGTTTAAAAATTCAGTTAAAAAATGCCGTTCCAAAACCTCTGGATTAAACGGACTTTAAAGGATTAAAGGATTAAACGGAATTCAGCGCGCTGCTCAATCAGATTAAATGGACTTAAGGGGAGGGGCTACCCAGGTCAAAAATCAAAGTTCTCCAATTTTGCTCATTTTCACATATGTTACTCCCCCAAGGCACCCCAACGTCAGATAAGAACAATTTAGCTTGAACGTGCACTGTTGGTTCAGTGCGTTCGTCAGTGTATTTACATAGGCAAAAGTATACGCAAAAAAGCCTAAAAGTAGCCCTTAGGCTTGATTCATACTTTCGGCCGTATTTCCGTTCAGCCAGCAGACAGACGTCACTAGCAGCCTACTGCAGTGGATCAGCCAGCGCATGTGACGTCATTATTTCGTCATTTTGTCGGCAGAACGGACATACGGCTGTAAGTATGAATCGAGCCTTTGTTGGACAGTTCTAACACAAACCACATAAAGCCAATCAGGCTGAAACTTGGCATAATAATAGCCCACATGTAAGCGCAAAATTGTGTGATCCGGATATTTGAAATGTATTTTCAATTCTAAAATCGAAGGTGAAATGTGAAAAAATCGCAGTTTTTTTTGCCCGCCAAATTTTTGTGATTTGGCGTCATTGCTCAGGAAATGGACAAAAATTTAAAAAATGGATTATAGAGCTAGAGATATGACATTAGGCTATCGAATCATGTAAAAATCAGCTTCGTCAGTATTAACAAAAATTTCGAGCAAAGTGACGCTTTGCAACCACAAAAAACTTTTTTACGTGGCCCCCTCAGGGGCCGCGTATATACTATATTCAGATTTTGATAGTCCTACGTTAATCTGGGTAGGTCGAAATTCTAGTGTTAATTAACACTAGAAGGGTAGGTACCACGATGCTCTGCACACATCATACAGCAGCAGCTCAGTTCTCAATGTATGTAGAACAACCGCAAACAAAAGGTGCAGGTCCGGGGTGGAATCGAACCACCGACATTCTGATCGTTATCAGCACTATCTGCTATCCGTTGTCAACACTCATTCTAGTTGTGACTTTCGTATGCATTTTGTCATCCAAAGCTAGGAAATTTGTAAGCACACATTAAGTGGTGTTAACTACTTTGGTCCAGTGGTCTGAGTGGCGTAGTGGTTAGTATTCTTGAGTTTGAATCTGTGGATCGGAGATCAAATCTCACTGACCGCTTTTTTAAGAATGTAAATCCATTCTGGGTACGTAAATTTTGCCCAATTTTTTTAAATTTTGTTTAAATATTTTAGTATTTAGTTTGAAACGTGTTTCTATTAGTTTAGCAATTTTGTGACTGAAGGTAGACTTTGAGCTACTCAGCAGTAAACGTGAGCAGCGCAAAGAATTTGCAAATGTTTTAGCCGAAAATAATGGCCGCGTTTTATATTTCCTGTGGAATTTTGACACTCGAAACTCACAAAGTAACCACTTCTCACTCAGCAGAAGAGCTTGTTCAACTATGATTTACACGTAAAATTGAAACTTTGGGATAACCTAGCAAAAAATGGAAAAAAGCATTGGTTCCAGTTTGTTGCATCTGCGATGCACCCGCCCTGGGGCTACATGGTGTGCAAATTTGAAGCCAATCGGAGAACCTAAATTCTTCACTTTTACAGGTAGCCCCCCTTTAACTATGCATGCTAATGTTAAACGTACATGTTAAATCTGTTTAGTCCAGTGGTAGTTTTGGAATGGGGTCAGACTAAATTTATGGATTACCGGGCTGGATTACCTACCTCACTTGATGATAACCGGTAGTAATCAGTAACTACAGATCAATACAGTGTTCTAACATTACGGTTTGGGGCCCAGTATCACGTCGTTAAATTATTGATTTCTTTTATTATTTTCTTCCAAAATTATTCTTTCTTCAACTGAAACAAGCAGGCCCCAAAAGGGGGCAAGGTTCCTTCGCTGAGTAAAAATTCTGCTTATTTTACCTAGGAGAATTTAGCTTCGCACTAATACCTGTGTACAGTTGTTCTATTCAGTTTCAATGCTCATGTCGAAAACACATGCCATAATTGCAACTACTTGCCAACTCGACGACGTTATCGCTTTCCTTGACAAAAAAATCTAATATCAAAACAGTTTTTGCTGACAAAAGCGGCGTAAATATTTTGCAAAAATTCATCATATGAGGGTCGATCTCTCGAAGTACACATCAACAAATTCTGGACTAGCGCTTTTGACCACTCGACCACACCAGTTCGATATTTAACGATGTTCAGCTATGACTATGTAGAAGCAAAGTAGAAGCCAGACACCAGACTAGACGATCACGTGATTAGCATATGTATACGAAAGTTTTTTAAATCACAAAATTTTAGTAAAATGACAATTCAATGCCTAGGCAAAAATGTTGACCATTATTTCATAAAAAATAGAAATAAAATTTCAAAAAAACACCGGTTTTCAAAAAAAGAGCAGTCGGTTCCCATACTGACTTTACGTGTTAATCATATACGCTGGACAACATGTGGCTGCTACTTTTACACTGTGCAGAGTTGATTTCAAAACAATAGTTCCTTCTCTAGAAGGAACAAAAATGACTAGCGGCACTGCTGCATATTATTCAGTATTGTCATTTATTTTAAGCAAGCATACAACACTAATTTTACTCGCTGTCACAATCCTATCAAAATATTGTTTCAAATATTTTACCTTTGGTGACTGACTATTTGTAATTACCTCATATGGGACAAAATTGCACTGTAATTCAAGTTTGAGCTAAAGTTGACAATTTTCTAAAATAGGTATGTTAATGTCAAACACTGCTTAGCCTCACATTGTAGAAGTAGGCGAACCAGTCTAAACTTACACGTACCAGTTGTATTTGAATAAATACAATAAAATTGAAAAAATTAACGATGACGTTAAACATACCAAAATTATAGGTATATGCTTAGCTTTAAAACACCTTTGAAGTACATTTCTTAACCTTAGTTAGTTACTGACTACAAATGTTATTTACATTTTATTTACAACAATAATATATTTTTATATTCAGTGTTTATATAGCTTATGTCTAATTGCTTTTCCCTGCTTTTCCGACCTTTCCTTTCCCACCAAAATTTCCTTTTCCACCAAGCTTCCCTTTTCCAAATTTGCCTTTTCCACCAAATTTCCCTTTACCAAAAAACTTGCCTTTGCCATTGAATTTTCCTTTTCCGGCAAATTTGCCTTTTCCGGAAACAATGCCATTAAGTTTTCCTTTGCCTTTGCCAGAGTTTTTGTTTTGAGCTTTGACAGAAATGCTTTTCAGGTCTTCAGTTTTTTCATCTTCGACATCTTCAGATTCTTGTTTTGACGTTTTTTCTTCGGACGCAGATTTTTCTGCGGACACTGTGGGAGCTGATGCTGATTCTATTTTTGATGCCGATTCAGTTTTTGATGCAGATTCAATTTTTGATGCTGATTCTTTGTCTGATGCCGTTTCAATTTTTGGTGCCGATTCAATGATTGATTTCTCCACAGATTTCCCAGATTTGGCAGATTCTGCGTCTGACTCCGTGGATTTCGAAACATCAATTGACTTGGCTTCAATCTGTGAGGCTTCCACAGATTTCGTAGTTTCCTCTGATTTAGCTGCTAGATTCGCCAGCTTCGAAGCTTCAGCTGATTTTTCAGACTCGTCGGACTTGTCTTCAGATTTTTCCTTGCTGTCGTCAACAGAACTTTTGTCTAGTTCAAATTTTTCGACACTTTTCGACTCCTTTGAGTCCTTTTCTATGCTTTCTTTCGATGCTGCTTTGTCGCTGTCTGCTTTTTTTTCCGCCGATTTAGTGCCACTTTTTGTTTTATCACCCGATTTTTCAGCCGATTCCTCGTAGCTGTCATAATAGTAGTATTCCTCTGACTCCAGTGGCGATCTATCTTTATCTTTCGGCGCAGAATCGTCGATTATTCGTTTCCGAACTTCCCCTTCATCTCCTTCTTCTCCTTCTCCGAAATACTCAGGAGGCTCAGGATAGTCCGTCTCGCCTTCGGGTAGAGTAGTCTCTTCCTAGAACGAAAAAGTAAAAAGTAAAAAGTAAAAACAAGTTTGTGAGAAAACATGGGGTGACCCAAATTAGTTGAGACAACTATAACGATATTTAAGACTTTATGCGACTTTATAAGACTTACGGGCAGCTTCTTAAATCACCCCGGAAAAAATCAGTTTTTATCCATTATCCACGCATGGGCAACGCCTACACCCAGCCTACACTGGTGTAGGCTAGACCCACGCACCCACGCAAGGGTCAGTAAGGGACCCACGCAGGGTACGAGGGTGGGTGAAGCGCAATAACTGAGTAAGTGACCCACGCAGAGTAAGTGACCCACGCAGATGATGCGAAGCGACTGACTGCAATGGCTGATTCCGTAACTACTAAGACCCACGCTGCCAATGGGAACGTATTGACTGACTCCATAAGTAAGACCCACGCTGGAAGCGGGAGCGTATTGACTGACTCCGTTCTGATTTTTTTCCTGGGGGCTGCCGCCCCCAGAGACCCCTGCAACTCTGTGGCTCATATACTATTCCTTGTTATTATTTCTTTCTATAACCTTTCACAAAAAATTAATTTGTATATATTTAATATATTTAATTTTAATGACCAAAGTTATATTTTCTACTACGTAATGTAAAGTGGCGCGGAGAAAAAAATCCTAATGCGGGGAAAAAAACCCGATCACTTTTTTTGGTTGTTCTATTAGCAATGAGCATAAGCGCAATTTCATCGTGTTCTACAACTCTTAGGCTGCAGTATGGACTAAGAAACCGTTTCTCCGACACCCATGTGACTCAATAATTCTTCAAAAATCGACCCCTTTTGCAGAAATGACTTCTGCCCAAACATGCATTTTTTCAGTATTTAAAAGCATTAAAATTTTTTTGCGCTTATTACGTCAGGACGGAGGACAAACACCGCCCGCGTCTAATATTGTTGGATTGAATTCAAGATTCATTCAAGGTTGAAACATCACCAAAACAGGTTTCGTAAGGGGTGTCGGGGTATGGGCCAAAACGACTAAATACCCGGTTTTGTAGGTTTTCGGACGCGCTGAGTTCAATTATAGCACTTTCCAAGCTAAAAACGTGGATTTATTGCTTTTCCAGAAAAGTCAAATTTTGTCAAAAAGCAGCTTTTTCGACATTCTGGGGCTAATTTTTGGAAATTTTCACCAATACAGTCATGCACTATCTTATGTGACGTTCCCATGTTCAGTTCTTAATTTTCCTGTCGGAAAAAATTCTGATACGTCTTTAGTTGACCAAATTCGGCGTAAACAATTAAAAAAATCTCCATTTTTTTCTGGGGGCTGCCGCCCCCAGACCCCTGCAACCTGTGGCTCACTGATCTTGCGTTTGCACTGCGAATTGAAGTGCTAAATTAGTGTATAGAAAGTCAAAAGTGTATAGAAGGGTTGCATATAAAAAATGTGAGTAAAAGTAAACAAAATTTTTTTTTAAAATATTGCAAAATATAGGGTCTTTTTGAAGGGGGTTCCGGTTCCGGTTCCGGTTCCGGTATTTTTAGGTGGTTCCGGTTCCGGTTCCGGTAGTTTTATGGTTCCGGTCGATCCCTGATATATATATATATCAGTGGCGGATCCAGGAATTTTTTTCGGGGGGGGGCGCGACCCGCCCCCCTCGGCCATTACAAATACAATTCAATATAAATTCACTGGTGCGGGGGTCTGGGGGCGGCAGCCCCCAGAAGCTAGACACCTTTAGTGTTTTTCACCCCGGGATAACCTCTAAAATCTGCAACTTTTATCAAATCACACGGTTGCGGGGGTCTGGGGGCGGTAGCCCCCAGAAGCCAGACACCTTTAGTGTATTGCACCCCGGGATATCCTTTAAAATCTGCAACATTTATCAAATCACACAGTTGCGGGGGACTGGGGGCGGTAGCCCCCAGCGAAAAATTTGGAAAATTTTTCTTTTTTCAGGCCAAATTTAGTCCTTTTTGAGGAGATTGCTATGGAAAAAAGTTTTTTCAAAAGTGCTCCGTTCACTATGCAGCAATGAGCAAAACATTAGAGTAAAATGCAAAACATTCGATTAAAATGCAAAACATTGAGTTTTTCAGTTTTAGGTTGAACCTCTTTTGTATCAGAAAGGAATATTGAAACAAAAGATGACAGTGTGTTACTCAAGTAAATGCACTAATGCAGCATAATCTACGACCCCTCCCCCTGGCTACGCCTATGCATCCGAGTAACACACAGTGTATTACACAAGTAAATGCAGCATAATGTATTGTTGTAGACATGTATAGGCTTTGATGAACGATAATAACAAGGACCAGTAAGGTAGAAACAGTTGCGGGGGTCTGGGGGCGGCAGCCCCCAGGAAAAAAATTTGAGAAATTTTTGATTTTTAGAGCAAATTTGGTCAATTGGAGACGTATCGGAAATTTTTTCGGTCGGGCAATAAAAACCAAAGGGGGGACCCTTGTGTAAAATTTCAGTCTGAAAAAATTTCGGGGGGGGCGCGCGCCCCCCGCGCCCCCCCCTGGATCCGCGCTTGATATATATATATATATATATCCACACACACACACACACACAATATATATATATATATATATATATATATATATATATATATATATATATATATATATATATATATATATATATACTCTTTCAATAGTGGCAGCAGGTTTTCATTTGATTCAGTATTTCTGCCTAAATCTTATTTTGCGCACAAAAAAGGGTTTTTCCCGCACCACTATAATCCATACTTCGCCAAAGTGTAAAAATTGTTGCTTTCTGGGCCTGACGCCCCCCAGACCCCGCAATAGTGAGTTTAAAAGTGGACAAGGTGCCCCCCCCCTTTTCAAAATCCTGACTATGCCAACTTCATAAAGGATTTTTGCCTTCCGAAAAATCAGTGTACGTATAATTTACTGCATGTGTAAGTTTCTCTTCGTTTGCATATAATGGTGTGTGAATTAAAGAATGTCAGTGTTTCGATCATGCTTGGAGTGAAGACCAAAACACTTGTTGTTAGGCAAAAGAAATTATCAGCAACTAGAAATTGGTTATGCGCTTCACGCACTACAATCGTAAATTTTTGAAACAAAAAGACCCACGCACGAAAAATAGCTGGTGTAGGCTAAGTCCTTCGACCTTGCCCATGTATGCCATTATCCATTTTTTTCAATGCTAGTACGCGAAAATTTCTCGGTGTGACCCTCAGCAAGCAACTATTTCAAACGCATTTTGAACACATTTCCATACAGAGTTTTTGATTTAATAAATTATTTAAATAAACATGAAAATTTTTTAAATTGTTTTTTAAGCCCCTGCTATACTTCGCAACATTCTCGAAGCGCTTCAAAGCAAAGCGAGGTATGGCTTCGAAGCAAACCCTTGCTTTGTTTCAAAGCATCCAAAGCGTTCCCACGCTTTAAAACGCCAGGGCCCGGTTTCATAAACAATGAATTGCGATTCATTAGTAACACTGGTGCAACATCGAAAATCGAGTATAACTTGACCTTTACACAATATTTCTGCTGGAAATTTTCATGACAGATAGCCAATATGTTACACCCGTGGTTCAAATCTCACAATAATCAAGTTATCCAGTAAAATCTATAGCTAACTTGAAGTCATTCATTAGTTGCAAATATTAGTGAATTTTTTAGAACCACTAATATTTACTAATATTTGGGACTAATGAATGACTTTTACTTAGCTAGACTTTTGGCTGCATGAAGCAAATGTAACAAAAGTTTACACACACATTATCTAACATATTGGCAATATGTCGTGAAAATTTCCAACAGAAGGATTAAGTTAACGCAAAGTTAAAACTTATTTTCTAGCTTATATCAGTGTTACTAATGAATCGCAACTGATCTTTTATGAAACCGGGCCCAGGTCTCGCTTTGCTTCGACGCGCTTTTAAGGTGGTAACTGGTAGTGTCGCCAAAACAGTTTTGCTCATATGCTGCAAAATGAGAACTTTTTGCTTTGAAATGGTACGTTCACTGAGAAACTAGTGAAATGCCATATGGTGTAAAATTAATAACTGCCAGACAGTCGACTACCAATATCTACCAATATTTTTAACCAATCACCATTGTGAGCCAGACATCACAGAATAGAGACATAAAAGTTCAAAAAATCAAGCCAGATATCAGATTGGCCAGCTTGTGAAGTACATGTAATGTTTTGACGCACAATTTTTTGCCACAAATAAGAAAAATGAAAAATGAAGGTTCGTTTTTCTTCTGATTTAAAAATAAGTGTCTAATTTTTTTACAATTTATCATTATTGCTGTGAGTACTTTACAGGTTACGCACAGTTTCACAGTTCAAACAGGCATTACTCCACAACCACTCAAGTAATTTGCACTAAATTTTGTGTGCATAAACTAGAGTGTGCTTTTACTTTGTGCAAAAAATCTAAACAAAAAGTTTTTTAATTGTGACGAAATCATGGAATGTAAATAGGTTTTCAAAACGTCATTTTTCCGACTTTGCGACTTCACTGCTAATTGTATGCTGCATCAATTTTTTTGCTGAAACTTGGCAAAAATATTTGCATTGAAACATATTTTTAGAATATATAAAGAACGATGACCTATCTTTCACTGAAAAAGTTTTATAGTCGCGCAAAATCGACTGCTTTCGCGACACTACCCGCTTAAGGGGGGGGGGGGCTACCTAGGTCAAAATTCAAAGTTCTCCAATTTTGCTTATTTTCTCATATGTTACTCCCCCAAGGTACCCCAACGTCAGATAAGAACAATTAAGCTTGAAGGTGCACTTTTGGTTCGGTGCCTTTGTCAGTGCATTTACATAGGCAAAAGCGCACAAAAAAGCCTAAAAGTTGCCCTTAGATGGACAGTTCTAACACAAACCACATTAAGCTAATCAAGCTGAAACTTGGCATAGTAGTAGCTCACATGTATGCGCAAAATTGTATGATCCGGATTTTTGATATGTATTTTTAATTTTAAAATCGAGGGCGAAAGGTGGAAAAATGGCCGTTTTTTGAGCCCGCCAAATTTGAGTGATTTTACATTTGGCGTCACTGCTCAGGCCATAGGCAAAAATTAAAAAAAATGGATCATAGAGGTTGAGATATGACATTAGGCTATCGAATTATGTAAAAATCAGCTGCGTCAGTATTAACAAAAATTTCGAGTAAAGGAACGTGAGCACAAAAAACTTTTTTGCGCCTATGATTTACACGTAAAATTGAATTTTTGGGCGCCCCTAGTAAAAAATTGGCAAAAGCATTGGTTCCAGTTTGTTACATCTGCGACGCGCCTTTCCTGGGGCTACATTGTGTGCAAATTTGAAGCAAATCGGAGAACCTAAAATTTTCACTTATACAGGTAGCCCCCCCCCTTAAGCAGCCTCAATTGAATTCATTTCAACTTTCGATGTGCTTCGAAGCGCGCTGAATTTTCCGCTTTTTTAATTCGCATAGGTAGTAATGTTATTTTATGCATATTTTTTATTCTTAGCACTTTATTAAATTCTTCTTCACTTCAGTTTTAATATATATTTGCTTTTTCGCTTTTTAATATTTTCTATATTTGCAACGAGTTTGTCCGAAACTCATTTATGGGTAGAATGTGCCGTTGACCTTTCTTTAATTGCGCCTGTTTAAAAGTTAAAATCAACTACAGCAGCAAAAATTTGTCTGCGCTGACATTTTGCTGCAAAACTATAGCTAGATTTAAATTTTCAAAACGCGGGGTCACTTTTAAGCGCTGCTCTGCTTTAAAGCTAAGCTCGTTTTGAACAAAAGCGATGATAGGCTTTGCGACTTCAAAACTACGCCAGGTTTTACTTCAATTCAAAATGCGTCGAAACCAAGCGTGGTTTTTCTTTGAGGCGCTTCAAAAATCAAAGCCAAGGTTTGGGAAGTATAGCACCGGTTTTAGTCCTGGTGCGGGGTGCTCTCAAAACTATATTTATACCGGTTCCAAAGTAGCCAAGGTTGGTCCTTCTGGTTCCGTTTCCTCGCCATCTGGGGGCGGAGTTTCTGGTTCATCCGGAGGCGGGGTTGGTGGTTCATCCGGAGGTGGAGTTTCCGGTTCATCCGGGGGCGGAGTTTCCGGTTCATCCGGTGGAGGCGTTTCAGGTTCATCTGGTGGTGGGGTTTCGGGTTCATCCGGAGGCGGGGTGTCCGGTTCATCTGGTGGCGGGGTTTCCGGTTCATCCGGTGGAGGGGTTTCCGGTTCCTCCGTTTCGCCTCCCGGTTCCTCCCCATTCCCTCCCGGCTGGGTAGGCACCGTTTCCGGTTCCTCATCATCATCATCGTCATCGGTTCCGCCCGGTTTCCCATTCATCACGGCGTCACAGGAGCAGTAGTGACCATCCTTGCCGGGTATCCCCTGCTCCCCCATGGGACCTTGTTCCCCAGGGGTCCCATCAAACCCATCCTCCCCCTTGGGACCTGGGGGTCCACGGTCGCCGGGGGGTCCTGCCTCCTGACCACTGTCACCGATACCCCCCTGAGGACCGGCGACTCCGTCTGGCCCTTTAGGACCCTTCTCGCCCGGCGGTCCTTTCCCCCCCAGAGCGTCCTCGCCTGGTTGGCCCGGAGTACCTAAAATAGAACTTATTGTTGTAAATTTTTATCGAAAGGTCAAAACTCAAAAGGTCAAGGACACTTTTCACTTTGGTGACCTGACACTAACGTTTTAGTTAAGCAGGTAAAAGCCAAGGAAATAAGGGAACCAAAAAAAATAAACCAAGCTGGGTAGGGTCGTTTCACCTACAGCCGTAGGTGCCTTCAACCGGCAAATTTACGAAATAATCAAGCTAAGCTAACACACTGCACAAGACTATGTTGTAACTTCGCCGGTTGTGCGGACATTCCGTATTACCTCGAATAAACCCCCTCTTTTGAATAAAGCCCCTCTGCATAGAATAAAGTAATAATTGGATTTTCGCAAAACAATAAAGTCCTCATTCATTTATTTGAGGAAATACTGTAATCCGGCAATAAGTATATATGAATCAACCTTTGATCATGTTTGTCAAATCATGTCTGAATTTCTCTAGCAGTTTATAAACTAAGTTTTCACCAGCATCGCACATGCTGTATGAAAAGGTTAGAACCAGTATGCATGTCGAATCATACGCAATACGGTAATAGCCGTACGTCTGTTCAGCCGCAAACCGCAAAACTACGAAAAAATCACGTCACAATCAGATTTTCCTAAACTATTCGTGGCGTGATTATTTCGTAATTTTGCCGGTGAACGGGCATACGGCTGTAAATATGAATCGAGCCTTACCGGAAGTGCCTTTGTTTCCGGCCGCCCCAGCAGGCCCGGGTTTTCCAGGTTCGCCGGGTCTCCCAGAGGCACCGGGAAGCCCGGAAACTCCCGGTCGTCCTTTCCTCCCTCCGGGACCGGCGGGTCCGGCCGGTCCCGGAGCTCCCTGTGGTCCCGCGGGACACTCCAGACAGGCTCCCTCTCCCGGGACGGATTCGTCATCCCCGTCAAACCCGCTATCTCCCGGTACCCCCGGATTTCCGGGCGATCCATCCATTCCCGGCGAACCCGGAGGTCCGGCCGGTCCGGGGGGACAGTTGTTGACAAAATTACTACCACCCCCGCCCCCGCCAAAACCGTTGCTGAAACCGAAGCCACCGAAACTGCCCAACTGGCGTTTCTCAATCGGTCGAGTGGCTCGCAGCTCTACGATTTCGTTCCACGTCCCGTCGGCTAATTCCTGCAATAGACAATAAATTTAGATTTTGCCACTTTCTTTCTTGGCGTTTTAACTCCATATGACACAATTACACACCTAAACTGTATAATTATAATTTATATCCATACATGTAGTTGGGGGGGGATGGGGGGGGGGAAGACCCCCCCCCCCAAAATTCGGTCCCGGGGGAGGGAGGGGGGGTAACGCCAGGGGAAAAGAGGGGGAGGGTCCCGGCGGAACAAAAATTTTGGCCAAATTTATAAAAAATTAGCATTTTTTCGTAAAATTTAAGCGATTTTTACCGAAATTTTTGCCAAAAATTGTCAAAATCAGTGTTTTTTGGTCAAAAAAGGTAAAAATTGCGTCATTTTTGGGAGGGAGGGGGGTGAAAAATGGGTTGCCGAAGGGGAGGGGGGGTCCGACCAAGGGGGGGAGGGGTACCCAAAATTTCGGTGCTGTTACATGTATGTTTATATCATAGCTTAATACATAGTTGTTTGGCGTTGATAATATATATATAATCAAAATATGATGTCTGGACATGAACAACAGACGTCACAAGTTATTCAAGTAGGAGTTCATCGAGGTATAACCGGAGCCTGGAAAATTAGTGCATTAGTGTTTCCATTCTATTTCCAACTACAGCTCGTTTCGAACTGTTATGACTATTCAACATTTCCAACTATTCGAACCATACAGATCTGAAAAAGAGGGTTCTGAACTGCCAAAATATACAGAGGCACCGGGAATCGAACCCAGACCATTCACGTCCACGTCACCACAGCAACACCACTACACCACAGCCACCAAGGCACTGAATTTTTATCTCAGACAAGGAAGCAACAAACCCTGAAGTTTTAATTGAATTTGAGAAGGCCACATCAAATCAAATCAAATCAAGTGATTTTTGAGAAGCCCACATCAAATCAAATCAATTGAAAATATCATCAAAACAACCCTACCCTGAACTGGTTCATTTCCTTTTCCACACTGGAGGTCAGTTTGTCTAGTTTGTTGATAATTCCTGGCGCCACAAACAGACAGGCCAGGAGGACCACGGTGCTGCAGGAGACGGACAGCACGGCCACGAGGCGCACCGTCAGGCTGGTCTTCTTCATGGCCTACGGGTGGTCTAAGTCGAACACGTGGTCGCATGAAATGCACAGAGAATGTTTCATTACGATGCTGCTCGCGTCGACGACAAGAATGCTAACCACTACACCACAGCCCACAGTCTCGTAGGTCCTAATTCTCATTTACAACACTATTTCATACAAAAAGAACGTTTTGGACTGAGTCTAACGTTGATCACCTTCTATGAATCCCAGCACTACCTGTATATATAATGGGTGGCGTGATTTGTTTGTTTTGTTGGCTTAACAGACATACGGCTGTGCCTGTGAGTACGATTAGACCCTTAAAATTAGAGTTGTTTCAGTTAACTGTTTTAAGCATTACATAAAATACAATTTTTAGTTTTAGTTTCAATTAAAGTTGATATTGAGATAGAAAATAAGGTGACATAAATGATGATGGTATTGAAATTGCAAATAATGCCATAAAATTGATGTTGGTATTAGAGTTGAAAATAAATTTATAATTGAAACAATAATCAACCCTTAGGGTCGAGTCACACTTACAGCCGTATATGTCTGTGGAGTCGGCAAAATTACGAAACAATCACGCCCTAATAGTGTAGAATATCTGATTGTGGCGTAAATATTTCATGATCTTGCCGCCTAAACAGACATCCGTTTGTTTCATACGCAAAAGCATGAATCGACCCCAACTGCAACCTTGCTTTAACAAAATTTAGACTTCTCCGTTTGGTAAGATTTATTTGGAAAACTTCCGCAATAATCTATCGTGCAGTTGAAAACTTAAATGGAGTAGTTGTTAAACCTTTAGAAGCTATTGAGCTATTTTTTCGGGACACTCACGGCTGTACCCAGCTTGCGGGTTTCCCTGCTTGCGGAATCGGAAGTCAGGTCTCAAAACTAGCCTAAGCTTATTTTTAAAGTCCTCTGAGAATCATAGTATCAATATCAGTTTTTTTGACAAACAAACGGATAACCTTACGGACAAAAATGAACATGTATTTGATTGGCTGGTCAGACTGTTTGAAAATGATGGGTGCATTATATCGGACATATTTGAAAATATGTCACTAAACCTGAAACCTAAAACCTATATCGAGTGGTACTAAATTTCTTGCAAAAATATGAAGACTAATGTAAAATGCTTTAATTTGCCAAATTTTATAATACAAAATGCACTTTCTAATTTTTTACCGTTTTTGACAGATGTTTTTGGAATTTTTTGGAGTTTTTTACTTATAGTTACATCATAAAATGCTGATATGGTACCGAAAATATAAATATATAGAACATACAAAATCTAAAGTTTATATTATTGAAATATTACAAAACACAGCAAAACGTGGGTTCAAGAAACGAGCAAAACTTTAAAATCAGCGACGTAAAACTGTCTGTAAATTTTTCACTAGTAAATTAGGGTCAAATAGGTCGTATAAAACAAACCACGAAATGTTAAAAAAATCTGACCCGGCATTTTAAACTGTAGATGCACAGTTGCAAAGGCGGGTCAAATGTTTTTGAAAGTTCTCTAACAGTCAGACTTTAAAACAATCGTGCAAAGTTTTGTGCCAGTAGGGCATTTTTAAAAATACGAATTAAAAAACTTATTATTTCATAGCGATTTGTACGAACACTAAAGGTCAATAAATTTCGAGTCATCTGCGTTAAATTGATGCGTTGTGATGAAAATTTAGGTTATTCACAATCTAACCTAGGATTAAGTAATCTTTTGTTTGAAATTGTTATAATTTCTGAAAATTGCTAGAACATTGTGCTAAATTGAATTTCCTGAAATTACGTAACTAAATTCATTACTGGTCAGTTCTCTTGTTTCAAACAAAATTTCAAAGGAAAGAACTGATGGCACCAAAATATCGAGTCTATTTTGTCGACGTCAAGAATGCTAAACCCTACGTCAATATTTTCCAAGTGTCGTTAACTATCAAATTCATAAGTATAGGTACTTAAGGTGGTGATCTGAATAACCGACTTTGGGCGATCAAACTTTTCAGTTAAGTTTTCGTTGGTTACCTCAAGAAGAAAAGTTGTTTATAATTGAACTAGCTTTCAATTGATGTATATAATTGATGTAATATTAAATATAATTATTAAATATAATATAATTAAATATATTAAATATAATTTTGATCAACTTAGAATTTAAACCAATTTTTCAGTGGGAAACAATCTTTAAATCGATAAGTTCTACATGGCTTTTGGTACTTTTTAAAGCATTTTTGTGTAGCGAATTTCTGGGCGAAAAGTAGTATGTGTAGGCAGGGGCGTAGGTAGCCAGGGGGGGGGGGTCGCGACTTTGGTCGGCCCTTTTGGTCGAACTTGAAGAAAATGTCAACAAGGTTTTTATTTGGTTTTTATTGCCCGGCCTAAAAAAATTTCTGATACGTCTCCAATTGAATAAATTTAGCCTAAAAATCAAAAAATTTCCCCCAATTTTTTTCTGGGGGCTGCGGCCACCAGACCCCTGCGACTCTGTGACTAACTGTTCTTTTTTTATTATCTTTCGTCGAAGCCTATGCATGTATACACGAGTACATTATGCTACATTTACTTGTGCAACACACGGTGTGATGTGACGTTATCATCTTCTGTTTTAATTTTTTTGTTTTTCTGATACGTCTCCAGCTCCGGTTGACCAAATTCGGTCTAAAAATTGGAAAAATCGCTATTTTTTTCTGGGTGCTGACGCCCCCAGACCCCTGCAACGTTGGGGTTTAGTATCTTGCGTTTGTGATCGTGCGGCCTAAACAATTTCTGATACGTCTCCAATTGACCGTATTTGGCCTAAAATTTAAAAAAATTCTGCAAATTTTTTTCTGGGGGCTGCCGCCCCCAGGCCTATGCAGTTCTGTGGCTTACTATTCCTTGTTATGATATTTGGTCAAAACCTATGCATGTCTACAAGAATAGATTATGCTGCAGTTCCTTGTGTAATACTCGAGATCGGCCGGGGCCGGTGGCGGGCCGCGGGCCGACCGGGCCGGGCCGGCCCCGGCCGACGCTCAGTCAGACGGCCCGGCCACGGCCCGGCCCGGCTGCATTGCGGCCCGCGGCCCGCACCGGCCCGGGGCCGCGTGGCAGCGGGCCGGCCCCGGCCGACCGGGCCGACCGGGCTGACCGGGCCGCGGCGTGGAGCTTCAGCCTCGAACCAATGAAATGAAGTTATACATACAGAATGGACGTCACAAACAAACCCCCTTTGTCTTTGTCTTCAGTTTAATATGAATGTATTTGAAAGCAAGTGTTGTGAGCGAGAACT
Organism: Trissonchulus sp. WLG1_4; assembly: GCA_030248245.1. Classification (NCBI taxonomy): domain Eukaryota; kingdom Metazoa; phylum Nematoda; class Enoplea; order Enoplida; family Ironidae; genus Trissonchulus; species Trissonchulus sp. WLG1_4. The sequence goes on from JASANF010013484.1 coordinate 20,595, forward strand.
AAAACCAACAGCGGGTGGACTATACTTATGTATCTCAGGCTTAAGTTTATAATTTGACTCAAGTGCGCTGCAACAATGTGAAGATTAGTGCAGTTGAAGCATTTTGTAAACGCTTAAGCTGAGACTTAAGTTATTGATTTATTTGGTGGGGTGCACCCCACCTACATCAAAATTGATACACGTTTCAGTATTTTAGCTTTCCGTTCAGCGTCTGCTTGCCATTAATTCATTCTACAGCTAGAGTGTGAGGTCCGAGAGCTCGCGCTATCTAGCTAAGCAACAGCTGGGAAATAACACTGCTACTTTAAGGGGCAGCTTTGTGTTTGTAATGCAAAACGTTACAGTTGTATGTAATTTTATTTGTGAGCTATAGTCGTCCTTGGACTTTAGCAGTCTTTATTACGGATCAAGCCAACCAGGGCTCACCGGGCCGACCGTGCTGACTGCAACGGGCCGGTGGCGGGCCGCGGGCCGATGCCGGGCCCGGCCCGGTGAAAATGGCTGCGGCCCCGACACTTGGCTTAGCGGCCGATCTCTATGTAATGTCCCAGTGACGTCACACGTTCCCATCTTTTGTCTTGTACACTTGACTGACTTTACTCAAAAAATAAAAAAAAATCCAACCAAAAATGTGCCAATTTGACTGAAACACGCTTGTGATGGTAGAAATCTAAGGGCTTTATCCAAAATTGGATTTAACGGATTAGATTTAAATTAATTTTGCTAATAGCGCAGCACAAAATGAAAATAGCTGGCTGAAATTTTGCCCTACATGGCTTACTGACACTTTCGTTTCGTGATTCGTTCGTTATTCGTACCCTACCTACCTCGGTGTGTGCCAACGCCAAGTTTCAATAAATTACGTTTAACTGACGCTGCGTTATTGACGAAATAAAGTTAAATCTAATCCAATTTTGGATAAGACCGTATGTTTTCGGTGAAGGAACCTTACCCCATTTGGGGCCAATTTGGTGCCTTTCAAACCATCAATTCCGTCTCTAGACGGAACAACACGATGTTTATATTCCGCTGGTTGATCAGATAATTCGACACAATTACAGTTTAAGGGGGTAATTGCGTTTTTAGGTGTTTTTTTAAAAAAGCCATAGCTCAGCGTTTACAGATTCAAATCGCAAGCGGTCTTTTGCATTAGGTAGAACAATATCTTTCCTAAATGTATGCCATGCCTTGAAATTTAACCTGTGATATTCTTTCCGGTATAAGCGACTAAAGAAAGGTCCTTTCCAAAATGATAAAATTTTTTACAAAAAGTTTGCGCCACAGCTCTGAATCATACGATTACCTGTTGAGGCTGAAAGTTGGTAAGTTTGTTGACATGTTTAAAATCCCCAGGCATGTAGCCCACTTTTTTAATAACTAGTCAATTTTCTGAGAAAATAGCTGAAAAGCGAACGCACCGAAAATGTAAGATATTTTCTTGTAATTAAAACCCTCTAAAAATGTCCACAGGTGAAATTTCAAAAAAGTGAGAGACATGCCTGGGGATTTTGACCCTTACAATACTGTCCCAAAAATTTATGCTCAGGCGTCACTTATAACTTGAGTACTGGTGGCGCAAAGTTTACATAGAAATCACAAAAACCTCGAAAACGCAACTACCACCTTAATTATTGATTTCGGCAAACAAAATCAATGTAAGCTATGATCCATATCAAAGTATGTACCTACTACCTATGTAGTCATGAAATTTAAAAAATTTCAGTAATTTTTTTTGAATTAGTCAATAATCGTTTTTGTAAACGAAATAGGAAATAAAAAGATTGTTCTGAATTTTAAAACTAAAGAACTAAAAATTAAAAAAGCACGAACTGAGTTTAGCACAGAGTTAGCATAAGTAAATACCCAGTTCGGCAACGTTGTGTATAGCTTCCATTCCACTGCTCCAAGAAAGGAGCGAACTGCAGTAATTACGTTGTGTCAGTAGTCGCAGTGTTTTACAAAAGGAGTGATTAGTCCAATCTACCGTAATCACGCCGTTTGAGTAGTTGTAGTTTCTACAAGGCTGCTGATCAGTTATCACCCCATCAGTCGGCCTCGACTGAAATGGATTGGGCCTTTATCGCTGCCATCATTCTGGAAGTTTATGCGTCTGTCGCTGCAGAAGGTAAAGGTCGATTCATAGTTACAGCCGTATGTCCGTTTAGCCGGCAAAATGACGAGGTGGCGTGATTATTTCACAATTTTGACCGCTGAACGGACATACGGCTGTAACTACGAATCGAGCCTAATAATACAGATGGGGGCACCTAGGGGACCTTGAGGCAACGATATTGTAAGGCGCAGCAATTCTTCACCTCACATCACCCCGTATTTTTGGATTCGAAACGGCTGCTAGGAATGCAAAATGTTTTTTCTGGGAACGGGACACAGTGGCGCAATTTATAACTAAGGGCCTATTCCTTTACCGGATTAAATGTGCTGGACTTATTTTAGTCCGAGGTTTAGGAATGGCAATTCATTTTAAACAGACTAAACGAGTTTAAGTCAGCTGCTTAATTGTAGTCTGGCCCCATTCCAAAACAACTACCACTGGACTAAACGGATTTAACATGCACACTTAGGCTCAATTCATACTTACAGCCGTATGTCCGTTCAGCCTGCAGAATGACGTCACTAGCAGCCTAGTGCAGTGGATCAGCCAGCGCATGTGACGTCATTATTTCGTCATTTTAACATTAGCGTGCATAGTTAAGTCCGTTTAGTCCGATTAAAACGCAGCGCGCTAGAAGTTGAGTCCGTTGAATCCGGAGGATTTGGAATGGCATTTTTAAGCTTAATTTATAAACCGACTAGTCCGATTAAAATTAACCCTTTAATCCGGTAAAGGAATAGAGGCCTGTCGGAAAAAAACGGAATTTACAGGCTGAAGAAGAAATAGAAAAGTTTGGTTGGCGTGGGGGATGGGTGGGGGGACACCTGCTTTTTAGAGCAGCGCACCTTCAAAAAAGAGTTTTGGTAATCGAACCCCTATCCACACACTCAGATTTACACTGGATTGTGCCAAAACAGAATAGCTCGAGAATTGGAATAGCTCAGGAATAGAATAAGTTTTCATTGCACCAACATTTAAACTCGAGAATAGTTATTGTGCAACTTTGGAAATAGCTCCGGAATAGCTCGAGCATAACTCAAGAATAGTTCGAGAATAACAACCATTATTGTACCAACCAAAATTATAAAATAAGTTATTCTCGAGCTATTGTCGAGAATGGTTATTCTCGACCTATTCTTTAATGGTGCAATGAAATAGTTGGAGAATAAAAGCTCGAGAATAACTATTCTGGAATAGCTCGAGAACAGGAATAGCTCGATAATAAGTTGGTGCAATTGGCCGTTAATTTAGTTATGACCCTTTAAAAATAATATGTTCAGTGTTTCTGAAAGGGGAGATTTGGTGACGCGTTTTATGATTAGAATTTGTTCCATTTATTATTAAATAAGTAAATAAATTAAATTTAAGTTTTATTTATATTTTTATTTTAGAATGTAATACATATATAATGTAATATTTTATTATATATATATATATATATATATATATATATATAAATATATATAATATATAAATATATATATATATATATATATATATATATATATATATATATATATATATATATATATATATATATATATATATATATATATATATATATATATATATATATATATATATATATATATATATATACATATATATACAGTACAGCTCAAAATTAACATCATATGATTCCGGAGTCAGCGTCACTGACTTCATTTTGCAGTCAGTGACTGCAGTCAAACTATTGACGTCACTTCCGGTAGTTTTGAAATTCATTAACTGACTCCGGAGTCGGAGTCAGTGACTGCGGAATCAGCATCACATTAGTCATCAGCACTTTTCAAATGGCTTACATGTGTAATGTGTATGCGGATATACATAAATGTGTAGGTATGAGTGTAGCATATTTTGTGTTAGTGATGACTAAAGTGATGCTAATTTTAGGTTCTCCGATTCGCTTCAAATTTGCACACATGTAGCCCCAGGGAAGGCGCATCGCAGATGTAACAAACTGGAATCTATGCTTTTGCTAATTTTTTACTAGGCGCTCCCAAAAATTCAATTTTCCGTCTAAATCAGAGGCGAAAAAAAAGTTTTTTGTGGTTGCAAAGCGTCACTTTACTCGAAATTTTTGTTAACACTGACGAAGCTGATTTTTTACATGATTCGATAGCATAATGCCATATCTCAACCTCCATGATCCATTTTTTTAATTTTTGCCCATGGCCCGAGCAGTAACACCAAATGTAAAATCACTCAAATTTGGCGGGCCCAAAAAACGATCATTTTTTCACATTTCGCCCTCGATTTTAGAATTGAAAATACATATCAACAATCCGGATCACACGATTTTGCGCATACATGTGGGCTACTACTGTGCCAAGTTTCAGCCTGATTGGCTAAATGTGGTTTGTGATAGAACTGTCCAATAAAGGGCTACTTTCAGGCTTTTTTGCGGACTTTGCCCATGTAAATAGTCTAGGGGTGGGCGCGGTAACGATTTTTCAATACCGCGGTAATTACCGCAAAAATTTGGGGTAACCGCGGTAACAAAACGTCTGCGGTTACCGGAACCAAAATTTAATGTATTCGTTAACTGCAAATTTTGGTCTCAAATTGAACTTTTAAGGTCTCTAAAGGCTATTTGTGTGCCTATAAAGTTGTCACTTAGTCAGTCGTCACTTTTAAATGGACAAAAACTAGCCTTAATTATTTAGCTGGAGCAGTTACAGCGGGAATACCGCAAATTGCGGTAACCGCGGTAATAAAACGTTTCCTGTTACCGTAACGAAGTTTTATATATTCGTTAGCACACTTGTTTCAAATTTAACATTTAGGCCCTCCAAAGGCTAACTATGCTAACTAGGTATATTTAATTATGCGGTTAACTGTGGCCTCGTAGGTCATTTCACTGAGCAGAAAGGACGAATCTTGATCTTTTATACAATTTGTTGTGAGTGTAAAGAAACAGAGTCGTATCCTTACCAGACGTAAACAACATCAAAATGACCTAGCGGGTTTTTAACCCAAGCGCATGTGCTAAAGAATCCCGGGTCTATGGGAAAGCAAGAAGCCAATGTAACTCTGAAAAGTAATACTTCGTACCCCAGCAGCCAGAATGGCCAGTAGACCATCGCTTATGGTGGGGTTTGTTCTGGTAATGATTGATTTTGGTCTGTCTTGATTGTCCAATTTTAGCATGTATGCGCTTTTATCAACTTTGTACAAAGTGTGTTGCCCTTTCAGTTATTAAAACTGGTGACAAAATTCAATTTCAACTTTAAAGACAAAATCTTGGCAATTTCAACAATACCTATTGAAAAACAAGTATAAAACAGAGGTCGCACGGCACTGTTGAAAGAAAGAAGAAACAAACATAATTATTTAAAATATTAGTCTCTTGTTAGCTATATAAAACGGTGATTAAGCACTGTTTTCACCTAAAAATCACACTCAGGGCCCCTATTATTGCTTTAAATTTGTGCGGTAACCGCGGTAACAGGCTAGTTGCGGTAACCGCAATTACCGCGCGGTAACGGGCCCATTACCGCATACCGCAAAATTGCGGTTACCGCAGCGGTAACCGCAATACCGCGCCCACCCCTAGTAAATACACTGACAAACGCACTGAACCAAAAGTGCACCTTCAAGCTTAATTGTTCTTATCTGAGGTTGGGATGCCTTGGGGGAGTAACATATTTAAAAATAAGCAAAATTGGAGAACTTTTATTTTTGACCTGGGTAGCCCCCCCTTAACGTTGCAGACTTTAGTTTGTGTTGTAACCTTAACGAGTAAAGCGTACATTTTCATTTTGGGCTCTTCGCTTAGTAGTTCATCGGCATGTAAAACATGTCTCAACGAAATCTATCTAAATTTAGTAATTTTGCTCGCAAAACGTGCTTGTTTAGATGGATGCTGGGATGGATGGACAAGCATCGATGGTTTTGCATGTCTCTATGTACAGCTTGAATTTACACAATTAAGAACAGGTAAACTTGCAGAAAAATATTGTCAAGAAATAACTGGTGGAAACGGAACACTTGCGGTACCGAGAAACGGCGAAGATGTAAGAAAAATATGGGAATTTGTGTGAGTTAACTTCTACAGCTTTGAAATTAATAGTTCGCGAAAAAATATAAAAATTTGTGAATTGGGATAAGTAGAATACTGTGTACTGTATTGAAAGTATGGATTAATTATCGCCAGTCGCTAGTTCAACTTATCACCTCCTACTCGGTTTACAGTACCGACTAAAATTACTTGCTGCGGACTCTAGAGTTAAAGCGGAGTCAGAGGAACTTGATTATGGAGTCGACATGAGTCGACGGAGAGGATAGGGCCGGGTCCTCAGGACAGTTCTATCCCCGAACCGTCTTCGGAGGTTGGTTAGGAGCCCCATGCCCTGGGTTGAGGTTGGCACTTCAACCCTTACGGTACTCGTGCTGTGTGCTGTATGACTGTGTACATAGCTTCTCTAGTGTGGTCCCTCGGTTTCGGTTAGGGGTGAGCCGGAGAAAACCCTCGGTTTCGGTTAGGGGTGAACCGGAGAAAACCCTCGGTTTCGGTTAGGGGTGAGCCGGAGAAAACCCTCGGTATTGGTTGAGAATCGTTCTGGGTCGATCGAGAAACCCTGTGGTTGCGGGTAAGCCAGGAAACCCTGAGTGTGGTGTGATTGAAGTGGGCTTGGAGGCCTACGTGTAAATGTGCTCCGCCCTTGAGGCATCGGGTTCGCCCCGGGAGCATGAGTATCGACCGAGTATCGTTGCAGGGTCGCAACGATGTTCGAAGGGGGGACCCTGTTATAAATGAGAAATAGGGCCTATGAGACTCGGGGGCTGTGGTGTAGTGGTTAGCATGCCTGACTTCGAAGCAGGTGGCCCGGGTTCGATTCCCGGCGCCTCCATCTCTTTCATTCTTTCTAAATTGGGGCATCCTCTTTCTATTCAACATATATACTTTGACTTCAGAATCAAGGGAATCGGCTATGACTCAGTTGCAGAAAATCATTTTGGTCGGTACAATTCTTTGACGTACCTTTGACGTACCGCTGACGCAGGCAATAAATGACTGTTTGCAAACGGGTCGGTAGATAGTCCTGCGTCCGGAAAAGTCCCCACCAACAGGGGACTGAGGGGTGGATCGAGCAGGGCAAAACTGAAAGCGACGCGACACAACAGACAGAAGCGAGACGTCAAAGTTCGGGGAGTTTTCCCGAATCGTGGAGCCGTCGCTTAAAACTGGCTAGCGAAGGAGCGAGCACGACGTGGGTGGGAAGTTGGTTCCAGGGATTAATGACTCGTGAGGCAAGAGGCGGGCTCTCGGCTTAAGAACTTTCAGCGGAGGACCCCTTAGGTGAGGGTTCGCAGACATATCAAACAAACGATTGCGGTCAAAGTCAACCAAACCATTCATGATTTGGTACATGAGAGTTAGATTCGATCTGTGTCTCCAGGTTTCCAAGCTTTGTAGTTTCAGAAACCGCAAACAATCTGGATACGACAGGACGTGTGCGATGACTCTGACTAGTTTAGTGGAACGCCTTTGCACCCTTTCTAGTATTTGGATGAGGGGACAAGGCTTGGCATGCATACTCGAGCTTAGAACGAACCAGTGAGCAATACAGAAGCAAGAAAGGGTTTTTGTCCACGGTTCCAAGGGAGAGTGCCAGCACGTTGACAGTTCGGTGTGCACTCGCAGCAACGATTTGGCAATGCACAGAGGCTTTGGCATCGTCAAAAAGCGTGATACCTAGATAGCGAGCAGAATTGACATTTTGAATAACTTGGTCGCAGAGAAGGTATTGGTGCTTCGGGTTGTTATGTCCAAGGTGGGAGATACACACAAGCTGACACTGGCATGAGCCATGACTCGGACCACTCAGAAGCAGAATTCAGATTATGCTGAAGGGACGATATATCAGCTAGCTGAGCAGAGGTCCTGATTCAACGAGATATACTAGTATCGTCAGCAATTTTTCAGATCTTGCTACTCATATTGTTTTCAAAATCGTTTATGTAGAACAAAAATAGCAGCGAGCCCAGCACAGAGCCCTGGGGGACTCCGCTCGAGACTGAAACAGAGGTGGACTGAGTACCAGCAATGGAGACTGTTTGAGTCCGGTTGGAGAGAAAGGACTTCATCCATTTAGGCAAAGGATCTCAGATACCGTATCCTTGGAGTTTGAGCAGCAGCCGATGATGCGGAACGAGGTCAATCGAGGTTTCCGATTTGCGGAAATCCAAGAGGACGGTGTCGTACGAGTCACCAGCATCGAGGCAGCTACTAAGATTATCCAGATAGTCAATAAACTGCAGAGTCGTAGACCGATTTTTCCGGAACCCGAACTGAGACTCAGAGATAAGATTGTTCTCTGTAGCAAAAGCTGATATAGTAGATTGGAAAATAGATTCAAAGGCTTTACAAGTGGTGGCAGTCAGGTTGATCGGTCCATAATTACTTGGATCAAGTTTGGAGCCTTTCTTGAAAATGGGGACCACTGACGCTGAAAAACAATCTGCTGGCAGCTCTCCTGTGGTTAGAGAGAGAGCTGGCAAATAGGACAGACAGAGGATTTGCAAGAGCGAGTGCACATTTACTCAGAAACAAATTCGGGATATTATCAGGGCCAGGTGAGAATCGACTGTTGAGTCTGATCTGCGCGTGATTGACAGCAAGTGGAGACACGTTAACAGTGCACAGTGTTGCGTCTGTGCGCAAAGGATAGACTGGAATATTGGTCATGTCTTCGTGGTGAAAAACCGATCCAAAGTTTTTATTGAAGAAGTTAACTCCATCTTGGCAGTCAGTGACAATTGTACCATCTGCCTTTCTTAGTCTGGGTATGCCGCCGGCGGTTTTATTCTTCATGTTAATATGGCTTTGAAAAATTTTGGGTTTGAATTGATGCGGTTGGCAAATGAGTTTATATATTATTTCCTTCGCGATCGTCGAGCACTTGCATCAACTGCCCTACAGCTTCTTTTATAGTTATCAAAGGATGCGAGATTGCGGAGACGCCGATAGCGCCTATAAGCATTTTTCTGTGTTTTGAGGGCTTGCCTGCACTGGTAGTCTGCCCATTTTGGTCGCCGACGAGAAGAACTGCTTTGGAGTGCCACAAATACTTCTATATATTGATTGCAGCAGTCGCGAATTCGATTGCGGATGTCATTGATTGACAGTTCAGCAAGGACGGAAACATCTAGGTTATTGGATATATGCGCAACAATTTTGGGCCAATTTGCCCTTGACCAAGCTTGACTTATGGACTGAGCATGGCTTTGGGTCTCAACATCCAGTCGGAAAAACACACCTAGGTGGTCAGAGTGACCTAGTCCCGGGATTATGGAGCGAGATATGGACGTACTGTAACGATCCCTCTCCACGACTAGCGCGGTCGGCACGAAATAGCACAAAATTCCTAAGTGCAAGCTCTTCGTCACCCACTTCATCTGAGGCCCACGATTTGGTAACTCCAATAACTTTGATGTCTCGGTTCTGCGATACAAACAGTTCAAGATGAGGTCACTTGGTTAAAACTGATTGGGCATTGAATGAAGGACAGCAAAGATTAGTATTAACAAAAGTTTTAGAACGGTTAGTGCTAATACATGGGTTTAGGTCATTTGGCAAAGCTGCAGCTACATTGCTAATACCGGCTGAGCAAAATTGGTTTGGTTCGGGGGACCTGGTTTTCGTTTCCCTAAAAAAGGGCCCTTGCTTCCGCTATTGTCAACAACAACAATGCAATTACCACGAATGCGAAAAGTGGTTTCACCAGCACGTTGCCGTTGGGAGTATTCAGCATACACAGCTTTTTCCTTAGTCTGTTGTGCAGGTGATCGATCGGCTTTGATACGGATATGACTAAATCTAGGATTTTGGCACTCTCGAAGCATACTTGCTTTGGATAGTATTAGAACAGATGCTGGTGAGGTGAAATCAATTTTCAGAGCATTGGGGCGTGTTGCGCCAGAGGCTGTAGTTGTTTCTCTTCCGACTCTGGTAACAAAATCAATATCAACCGCCAAGGATTGCAATTCCAAGGCCAGTAAAAGTTCAGTAAACAGTTTTTTGTCGCCACCGTGCTGTGGGGAGACATGGAGGTTGAATGTCGTTGTTGTCAATGCGAATTGAGCGTTGGCATGAGAATAGGTGGCAAAAAATTGTGCGCTGCGCTGTGATGACATCTCAGCTCACTGGATGAGTGGTTGCTCGGGCAAGTTGATCCGTATCAAATTAACGAAACCTGAAAGTGACTGATTATGTTCTGACTGCGTTAAGGACACTTCAACTAAATAGTTCAAAGTAGTAAGCGAATCCGTAATAATTAACCTCCAATTCACTAAGGCAGCATACAGTCCAGCCAAAACCATTTAGTGACAATGTGAAGTATGTGTAACAAGTTTGAACAGCTAAATTAGCTTATATAAAATTAAGTATATGTATGTAGGTTATTATAATTGCAAATCTAATAATGATTCGTAAATGATGACGTAAAAAATATTTATTACTGTTTTTGACATTCAGTATTGTGGATTTTTTAGTTTTTTCGAAATTTCCGGGGTTAGCAATCTAAGGGTCGATTCATACTTACAACCTTATGTCCGTCCTGCTTGCAAAATTACGAAATAATCACGCCCCCAGCAGTGTATAAGACCAGGGCCCGATTTATCGAAACAAAATGTTCGTCGTTGAAAATGTTCGTCGTTGAAAATGTTCGTCGTTGAAAAATCAAATGTTCGTCGTTGAAAATGTTCGTCGTTGAAAAAACAAATGTTCGTCGTTGAAAAACAAATGTTCGTCGTTGAAAAACAAATGTTCGTCGTTGAAAAATTTTCAACGCATGTCTTGAACTCCGTTGAAATGTTCGTCGTTGAAAATTTTTTCAACGACGAGCTTTTGTCTTTTAGAACATATCTAAAAAACCAAAGCTCGTCGTTGAAAAATTTTTCAACGACGAACAATTTCAACGACGAACTTTCAACGACGAACATTTGTTTTTCAACGACGAACATTTGTTTTTCAACGACGAACATTTGTTTTTTAACGACGAACATTTGTTTTTCAACCACAAACATTTTCAACGACGAACATTTGTTGTTTCGATAAATCGGGCCCAGGCTGAGTGTGGAGTGACAATTTCGTAATTTTTCCGGCTGAACGGACATATTTTGGATGTTGAGGACGAATCGCCCTTAATTCTCTGAGTCGCGCTGTATATGTTGACCCTTGGGTTTGTGCCTGGACAACCCCAACCTTCCCTTCACAACAACATCATTGAAGCCAACACAAAATCCTCTCTAGACAGCCCGCTACAAAAGAAGATCGACTTTGAATGAAAGTCTAATGATATTTTTGTATAGGAGTAATCATAAATATTGTGTTGACAATGGACCAGAGTTATGCTCGTTTTGGGTGGGATTGGTTTACTTCTATTCAGGTAAGTCATAAAATTTTCAATGCAAAGTTTTAATTTATCTCAGTGTATTTATGAATGCTTAATTCTTATAACAGCTGAATGGAGCTACTATACAGATGATTACTTGGCTAGACTAGGGAACTACAGTACAGCTCAAAATTAACATCATATGATCCGGAGTCAGCGTCACTGACTTCATTTTGCAGTCAGTGACTGCAGTCAACCTATTGACGTCACAGGTTCAATGTTACTTCCAGTAGTTTTGATTTTCATTAACTGACTCCGCAGTCAGAGTCAATGACTGCGGAATCAGCATCACCTTAGTCATCACTAACACAAAATATGCTACACTCATACCTACACATTTATGTATACCGCATGCACATGTATACCATTTGAAAAGTGGTGATGGCTAATGTGATGCTGATTCCGCAGTCACTGACTCCGACTCCGGAGTAGGGTTGTTTTGATTTGGAAACTGCATCAAATCAAAACTAGTTTTGATGCAGTTTTGATTTTTGATGAATCAAATCAAATCAAATCAATCGATTTTCAAAATGTCCAAATCAAATCAAATCAATCGATTTTCAAAAGGTTCAACTCAAATCAAATCAAATCAATTGATTTTCAAGAAGCCCGCATCAAATCAAATCAAATCAATTGGTTTTTGAGAGGGTCCACACCAAATCAAATCAAAGCAAATCAATTGATTAACTGAAAAAATTACTTGGGTTCTGATGCAGTTTTGATGCATTTTTGATCTAGTTTTGATGCAGTTTTGATGTAGTATTGATGCAGCGTGAAAAATTTATTTCTATATTGTAAAAATCTTGTCTCAGCTTAAGGACGTGAGAATGCGTAATCATATAGGGTACACTTACTATTATATAAATTGCACAGTTGTATTGTCGGCATGTGAATAATCACCTGTGTATTACGTGGCCCCTTTAAGAGCGGCGTATATTATAGTCGTTATATTTCGGTCGGCCTGTGAGTTATAGGTGTGGCCCTGCTCGCAAAATTTGCGAATAGATGCAAATAGATTGTTATGCGTGGCTTATTCTGTCTACAGGACGCCCCCACGGCCCGGCACGCCATTAGTATGCGGGCCGGTGGCGAGCTGTTATACGCGGGCCGGGTCCATGACCAACGGCTAGGCTCGAACCCGCCTCACGGGTCACACGCCCGGGCCCGGCCCATAAAACTATAGCTATTTAGTGCTGAAATTGGGAATTAAATATTATTTTGTCAATGAGCATGGAATATATATTGACACTCAGACCTCAGTTAATATCATAACAGTTTCTCTCCTCACCAGAAGGGCTTGTTTACATCCACGATGCCCCTTGACCTGTTCTACTGCCACCTTGTAAAAATGTGAAACCAATCAAAAAAAACAAAAAATTTTAACCTTCGATAGTATCCAGTTGACATTAGGCTACATAGTATCACATAATAGCTTTCAACTGACAGTAGTTACATCAAAACCGCATCAAATCAAAAGTATTCGAACACCAAATCAAATCAAATCAATTGATTTTTGAGAAGCCCACATCAAATCAAATCAATTAATTTTTGAGAAGCCCACATCAAATCAAATCAAATCATTTGATTTTTGAGAAGGCCACATCAAATCAAATCAAATCAATTGATTTTTGAGAAGCCCACATCAAATCAAATCAAATCAATTGATTTTCGAGAAGCCCACATCAAATCAAATCAATTGAAAATGGGTCGCATCAAGACAACCCTACTCCGGAGTCAGTTAATGAACATCAAAACTACCGGAAGTGACGTCATTAGTTTGACTGCAGTCACTGACTGCAAAATGAAGTCAGTGACGCTGACTCCGGAATCATATGATGTTAATTTTGATCTGTTTAGGTTGTTCTTATCGCTACATTTTCGCTTATCTTTACATATGGCACCTATAGCTAAGAAAAAAACAAATTTTATTGTTTGCTTTGAGTTCAATTTGTCAGTGTATTGACATAGGCGATAAAAGGCTTGGACAGTTTAACACATACCAAAAACATTTCCTAGTGCCCTCGATATCGATTGGTAGGGTTGGGCGTTGGACTACTAATCCAAAGGTTTGCAGTTCAAAGCCCAACCATTAGGTTCACGAAGTCTGCTTGAGCAAGAGACTAAGGCCGCATGTGCTGCTGCCAACACAGCAGGTCATGATCGTCAACCTCAGTTTGCTTCAGAGACGAAGACATTAATACAAGTGCCAAAAGTGCATTTAAAAAGCTAACCCAATTTTATAGCAGTCCGATGAAATTTGACCAGCAAGGGTTAGAATACCTAAACTGCATTGTTGTTGAGAAAGAGACTTCGGGAAGTGTTGATTTCAAAGCAGCATCTTGCGATAAACAAAGAACTCCTATGTGTACGATTCCTAAATTCGACATGGTGCCTTCTGCATTCTGTGGTGAGTTATCAACTTTGGTGTTGTGATATCTAATTAAATTGAAACTGCACGTTTTGCATAAATTTACACTGCACGTTTAGTTTACGATGAAGTAAAGAATACAAAAAAAGCGATATCGAATGAAACTAAACAATTTTTATGTATGTAAGTAATCAGTTTTCTGGTAAATGGCAAAATCAGTTTTCTGGTAAAAATACATTATTGGCAGCTGCATCAAAATCTGTAGTTTAGTTATTACATATAACAAAGACACAGTCAGGGGTGGATTTCACAAAGGTGGTTTTACTTAAAAATGATTTTACGTACGTTTTTATATGATTTGCACATAATTTCATTATGAAATATCGCCTGATTCGTTACAAATTTCGTAGACTTTCTTAAACCATGGTTTTAGCGCAGTTGAAGTTTGAAACCTGCACTACAGCAGGTCTCTGCTTTGCTGAACTTTCAGCTGAGCTAAAACCATGGTTTAAGAAAATCTGCGAAATTCGTAACGATTAACGAATCAGGCGATATTGCATGAATATATCTGTTATACTGCGGCCCCCGGTTTTATATACTCCGCGTGAGCTGGCGGGCTAATTCTCAAAGTCGTGACCGGTGCCTATCTGTGCCGGGGAGCACGCAGTGATAACAACTTGACGCTGAGAGCGTCGCACTACAAGTCTAGAACTCGCTCAAGGACAGGTTCGGGAGCACTCTAAGTAATACCCCTACGGGCCCTAGTAACACGAATGCAAGAACTAAATGTTAAACCAGTACACGCGAACACAGAACTAAAAATAAGGCTTTATTGAAGAGCCGTGTTAGCGAGAATTTGTACAGCGGAACAAATTGCAAGATACGATATAAAACGCACACCAAAATAACAGAATAACAACGAATTTGGGTTCCGAACTCAAAGACGTCGGCCCACTACAACTCAGAAATATTTCCTACAAAAACCCCACAATTTTCCCGATAGTTTTGCCCCGACCGACGTCCACCATTCTTCTTAAGCCAACCATCTAGCTTGCATTGCACTTTCATCAACACTAATTCAAACTTTACATTTTAGACTCAAACTCAATTCCCCCTTCCAGATTATAATTCGAAACATAATGAGAACACAATAGAATCACTTTTTAGACTGAATCAAAGTTCTTAAATTATCACTAAAATACGTGTAATTTAGGCTCAGTTGGGCGCTGGTTACTATGACAACCAAACGTGAATACAAACTCAATGCCAAACGGACTATAAAATAGCTAGGTCAACAAGGGTGGGACCCTGAATATACAACAGGTGCCCCCCTGTGCGGGTACGACGTCTCTGGAGTGCCCAGCACATCCTAAACCGGGTCCTGCCCTTTTGACCTAAGCATTTTCTCTAACGAAAATTTCATAATAGACAAATATAAGAAAAATCGACAATAAAATTTACATTATGGCAAAAAGATAAGGCACAACAACTATTATGACAAACAAAAACCAGTAAGAATTTTGAGCAAAATATACTGCATAATGCACGATATCCGAACAAAGCATAAAACAACAACTGAAAATCTATTTTAACTAACAAACAATTAACAACAAAATAAATTTTGAGTAAATTTGGTTGCCCCCCAATCCTGGAGGTCTCAGCAGATTGAACCGGATTGCTGGATTCAAACCCCAGAGTGCTAAATTTGCCTATCCGTACCCTAAATGTGTGATGAAAAACCGAAATGTGTGTATTCCAAAACCCTATTATGCCGATGCAAAAATACACTCATACCTAGACCGGTCGGGGCGCCTCCGACACGGGTGTTAATACATACATACTATGTGTTAGCTTGAGTGGCCACTCGATTAAAATCTTACGTACTAAATTTAGGGGTACCCCTCTTGCTTCCTAAACTAGCATACTACTAAATGGACCGGTCGTTAAACTATCAGTCAGCCTCTTCTGGTGAGTTCGCACTTGCTTTTGGTCACGTACGCCTTATGCCTCAAAAGCATGTCGACAAGTGCGAATTTCGGGGTAGAAACCAGCTACCCGTCGCGTACGCCACTCACAGGCTATCACTCAAAATATAACTTCCTCGATAATAGATGAACTCGATAATGGTTATTAGCATACTAATCGATGATCGCAACACTAAGTAGTTTCCGCTGTAGCGGAAGCAAAAAGAGCAGAACATTCACACATCATCACAACATTCACACGCCTCGGATAATAGATTTTTTGCTTTTGCACAACACTTACCTAGGTCGCGGCCCCTTACGGGCACGTAGACACATTAGGGCACGATATAACAAACACAAGTTTACCCTAACAATCTACTGAAACTGTCTGCATCGGGGGTCGGCAGGTCTCGCTCCTCCACTCATATTAGAATCAGACCGTATATCATTTGCAGTTATAGATTATAGTACACGCCGCCACAAAGAGTCAGAAAATAGGCAAATTTAAGCCCAGCCGCAATTCCGCAGGCCTCGCCGCTAACGTCATAAGGCCCAAATATGTCACCAAAGCCGGTAAAATCCCAACGAAATAGACAAAGTCCACTTGGCGCATATAAAAAAAAACACCCGGTTACGCTCAACGTTGACGTCTATATCAACAGTTCTCGAATCTTTAGAGCAGCTGGTAGAACAGTTCCGCACAACAAATATGCGCTTCATGGCGTAATCCTAGCGCATGTGCCCTTGACGCATAATACTTTGGTATCAAAATTTGGCGGCAAAATTTATCGCCCCCGTCAACGAGTCACCACTGCTTTATGCTTCGACTCATTGTAGCGGATAGGCAAGGACCAAGGGCCAAAAAAAAACCCTTAAACTACTTCTGAAAATCATGAAAGTTTATACTACAGAATATATATATATATATATATATATATATATATATATATATATATATATATATATATATATATATATATATATATTCCGTCTCCGTAAATACCCAAAAGATTTGCGATTATTTCTAGATAAATTATGATTAACAATTCAAAATACTATAATAAACCAAAACTGACCCAACTGTAGTATAAACTTTCATGATTTTCAAAGTAGTTTAAGGGTTTTTTTGGCCCCTGGTCCTTGCCTATCACAATGAGTGGATAGTAAACTGGGTTGACAGGGGCGAATTTTGCGCCTAAAAAAATCCAAATTATTTATGGTCAATGCGCTAGGGATTACACCAGTGAAATATTGTTGTGCGGAAGCCAGCTGTCTTAAAGATTCGAACTGTTTGATCCCAAAAAAAAAAAAAAACATTGAGCGTAACCGGGTGTTTTTTTATATGCACCATTTATTCAGATTTGGCGCGCTGTTGGGCCTTATGATTTGAGGCGGCGAGGCCTGCGTACAGTAGGTTTAAATTACAAATTTCTGACCTCTTTGTGGCGGCGTGTCTAATCTATAACTGCAAATGATATACATTATACTAATATAATAAAGACAACTTACCGACCCCAAATCCCAACATTCATAATTGTTTAAGACTAAACTATGTTTTTGTTATATCGTGCCCTAATGTGCTCCTACGTGCCCGTAAGGGCCGCGACCTAGTTATGCAAAAGCAAAAATATATCCCGACCCATCCTAATGTTTGTCAAAAACTATATTTTTGTTCATTCAGCCAAAAACTAGTGTACAATTCATCAATTAGTCTAATAACCATTATTATAATTATGGGAGGAACATTTTGAGTGGAATAGTGTGAGTGGTACGCGACGGGGTCACCGAAAAGTGAGGTCGAACTCGCCCAGAAGGTAGACTGATATGGGGCCGGTCCCGTTAGTAGTATGTGCGGTTAGAAGCAAGAGGGGTACCCCTAAATTTAGTACGTAAGGGTTCATCGAGTGGCGGCTCAGACTAACATGTGTGTAGTTAACACCCGTGTGCGACCGTAGTATAATCTATTTTGCATCGGCATAATAGGGTTTTTAGAATACACACATTTCAGTTTTTTCGTCGCGCGTTTTTCGCAGGATAGGCAAATTTTAGGCGCGCTCTCGGGCTTTAATCCAGCAATTTCGATGCTGTCAAATCTCCATGCGAATTTACTCAAAATTTATTTTGTGTTGAGTGTTTGTTATTCAACGTGTGTGTGCATTATGCAGTATATTTTGCTCAAAATTCTTACTGGTTTTTGTTTGTCCCCATAATCAGTTGTTTGTGCCTTTTATCTTTTTGCCATAATGTTAATTTTTATTTTTTTTTCTTTTTTTTATATTTGTCTATTATGAAATTTTGGTTCCAGAGAAAATGCTTAGGCCGAAAAGGGCAGGACCCGGTTTTAGGATGTGCTCGGCGCTCCGAGAGGGCATACGAGTTCTGGGGGGGGGGTGTTGTATATTCTGGGTCCCGCCTTTGCTGACCTAGCTATTTTTATAGTCCGTTTGGCGTAATTATATTCACGTTTGGTATTCAGCCCAGCGCCCAACCTAATACACGTATTTTTGTGATAATTTAAACTGGATTGCATCTAAAAAGTAGAAAATTTGTTCTCATTATGTTTCAAATTATAAGGGGAATTGAGTTTGATGTTAAACTAAATTATCAATGCAAAGCAGATGGTTCGTTAAAGAAAAATGGTGGACATCCGGGTGGCAAAAATTATCGGGAATTTTCTGAGTTGTAGTGGGCCCCGACGTCTTTTGAGTTGAACAAATTAACTTATTTTTATTCTGTTATTTTTAGTATACATTATATCGTATCTTGCAATTTGTTCCGCTGTACAATTACGCTAACACGGCTCTTCAAATAAAGCCTCATTTTTAGGCCTCGTGCTCCGGCATGGTACTGTGGTGCTATATTAATTACTTTTTTTGTTATTTGTGCTACATAGGGGTATTACTTCAATACCTCCCGAACTTATTCTCCTTGACGGGGTCTTGACTTGTAGTGCGACACTCAGCGTCAATTTGTTTAGTATTGCGTGCTCCCGGCACAGATTGGCGCGGCGCGATTTTGAGACGTTCCGCCGCCTCGGCGCGGAGAACCGAGTATAACAGATATATTATGCAATATCGCCTGATTCGTTCAATCGCTACGAATTTCGCGGGTTTTTTTAAACCGTGGTAACTTTCAGCTGAAAGTTTCCCAGCGAAGCGGAGCCTGCTGGTGCAGGTTTCAACCAACTGCGCTAAAACTTAATCATTTAAGAAAGTCTAAATTTTTACAGTGAGAAAATCGGCGATATTTTAAATTCATGAAATTTATGCAATCATATAAAAAGCGTACATAAAATCATTTTTTAAACCATTTGTGAAATCCGCCCCCTAATACATCTTTGTTATATGTAATAACTAAACTACAGATTTTGATGCATCCCAATAATGTATTTTTACCAGAAAATTGATTTTTATTACCATTTACCAAAAAGTACATTATTTTCAGTTTTCAATTGTGCCGTTTTTTGTATTCTTTTTACTTCATCGTGACTCAAACATAAAATTTGCGAAACGTGCAGGTCCAAAATATACAACACCAAAGTTGATAACTCGCGAATGCCGGGAGGCACCATGTGCGACGATCGTACCGTTCTTTGTTTATCAGCAAGATGCTGCTTTGAAATCAAATTCTGCTAAGCA
>JASANF010013488.1:0-5000 GCA_030248245.1 Trissonchulus sp. WLG1_4
AAGTACGTACAATTATTAAGCAGTCTCTTACCATCAACAGCATATAGTATGCATAGTATTACAGTATGGTGTGTACTGTATATGCACTGTACGTGTAATTTATACGGTTTTACATTGAATAATCTATGTATGCTTCGCAAACACATTTTCGGCCTAACGACGATTCGGGCTAACGACGATTCGGCCTAATGGAGATTGGCGAAGTTTCGGCCAGTGGCGATTCGGCCTAGCGGTGATTCGGCCCAGCAAGAGTAGACCATGTATAACTAGTAAAGTTCTTTGCTATGTATTTCGGTGTAAAAAATGTTTGCGTTTTCAACCGAATAAATTGTTTGATTGTTTTGTTTGTTTAGACTGCCTTAAAAGGCGGTGCAACTAAGGCGGGGGGGGGGAATTTAAACTGCTATTTTTTCACCGTGAAAACACGTTTTTATAGGTTTTCGCATGCGCTGAGTTCATTTTTAGCACTTTCCAAGCGAAAAAACGTTGATTTATACCTTTTCGAAAAAAATCAATTTTTGTTGAAAATCATCGTTTTTCGACCCACTGGTGCTAATCATCGAAAATAATGACCAATGTAGTCGTAATATCAGCCTTAAGTTTGATCGTCATAAATTAACACATAAGAATATACTTTATACAGCTTTGTTTGCAACATAATTAGCTCATTTGTACTAAAAATCTCAATTTTGCCAACTAAAAAAAAGAGGCGAAATATGCATAGTTAAATTGAGCTTACATATCAAAAGTTTTAGTTTCTTTTTGCGTAGACATTAAATTTATTACATTTTTCTAAAAAAATATTCATCATTAGTCATAAGTAGCGATATCTAATGAAATCGAATGCCATAAATACGATCTGAAAACGTCACTGATGCTCAGCACCAAGCTGGCACTGACAGCCGACAGGCAAGTTCGGTTTAAAAGTGCAGCTTTATTTATAATTCCACAGTAGCAAGGGTCCTTTTATTTGATGCAAGCAACTAAGACTAACCTTTGCTGACCCACCTACTAAGCCTGAGCCTAAGCACTAAGCCTCAGCCTAAGCAGTAAGCCTAAGCACTAAACCTAAGCCTAAGAACTAAGCCTAAGCCTAAGCCTGAGGCCTAAATTGAAGGAAAAACCATCTAAGAAGCATCAGAAACATTTTTACCGCATCAAAAAACCCCAAATAGCTTCATATTTTAATAATTTCGCAGATATAGCCCGGAATTTCTACGGAACCGTACTTGTGCTGTGCTGTAACGCTTCGATCAGCCTGGTCCTGGTGGCTTCAGAAAAAGTTCTGTAACTTTTCAAAGCCTGAACCGATTTACAAAATTTTTTCAGCATTCCAAATTCGTGGATAAGAGTTTATATATCACAGAAAATGCTTTTCTTAAGGTGCTTTACATCTACTCCAAAAAATAGGTGCACTATTGCGCACTTGATTTTTCCAGCTTTCAAATTTTTACGGACACAAAAGTTTTAGAGATATTTCATATGTTTTTTCACATCTATGAATAGCAGGTAAAGTTTATCTAAAATTTGTGTAAAATATAACATATATATCTGAAATTTATGTGAAACGCCAGTGACATTTTTTCAGGTAAAATAGTCCCTGAATTCTGGGTGAAATTGTAGAAATTTTCCCTGACTTTCTCTGAAATTCCTCTAAAAAAATTCTTTCGGTCATGTTAGAAAACCAAAGCGTTACCACAGAGAAAAAAGTAAAAAGGGGAGAAGGGGGGTGAAATAACGAAGAAGGGGCTAAAATTGGGAAAGAGGCGCTAATGTCGCCTTAGCCCCCTAGCAGTGGCGGATCCAAGATGAAATTTCAGGGGAGGGGGGCGGCAAAATTTTTTTAAATTTTTAGTTTTTTAGTTTCTTTTTAAATTTCTTCGCGAAGAAAAATTTGTTTGGTCATATTACAAAACATCTCAGTAGCGTAGCCAAAAAAATTTTCGCACGGGAAATGGCTTACGATCTTGTGAGATGTGTAAAATGCACGTATCTGCAATTTTAACTGCCAAAAAACGACACAAACTCGCATATTACGTTCAAAAACAGTGCAAAGTTTAGACCAGAGAAGCATAGAAAGTGAAACTGAGGCTCAAAAATACTGGAAATTACATAATATCCGACAGTCCCTCAACAGAAGCTAGCAAATTTGGAAAATTTACGAAGTATACATAATATTTAGACGTTTAGACGACGAATTCACTAAAATGTGATTTTTGCTACGGTAAAACAGCTAAAATGACAGTGGCGTACCCAGAAAAAATTCGGAGGGGGGCATGACATTTCGGTTTTTTTGTAATGCTGAAAATACACTTTTTAGCAATTTTAACACTTCTAAAACGCCTTACAAACACAGGATCACTAAACCACAAAGTTGCAGGGGTCTGGGGCAGGCGCGGATCCAGGAATTTTCAAAGGGGGGGCCCACCTTGGGTGTCAGCCGGGGGTGAGTGGTAGCGAGCGTGATAAAATTTTTACGAGGCGTTTTTTAAGTATATAGTGTCGATTGTTGTTATTGTTGTTTTATGTGTTATTTTACACATTGCATAGCAGTAGCCGATTTCGCGAAGGTGGGGGGGGGGCTGAACTGACGGTGAATTTGCATTGAAAAAGTTGTCAGCAACACGTCCTAAAATCATAGCAATTGTAGGGGTAGAGACGACCCAAAAAAAAAAAAAAAAAAAAAAAAAACAACCCCCCCCAAAAAACAAAAAAAAACAAAAAAAAAAAAAAAAAAAAATAAAAACGTCTGAGGGCGGCAGGCCGGCAGCCCCCAGAAGCTTGAGCTTTTTTAGAATGTCAAAATAAAATTTGCATTGAAAAAGCAATTCTAAACAATAATTATTGTAAAAATCAGAGTGGTTGCTTGCAGGGGAATGGGGGCGGCAGCCCCCAGGCCCAGAGGCTGGGTTTTTTTTGGAGTTTTGAAATAAAATTTCCATTCAAGAAGCAATTCTAAGCGACACTTTTGTAAAATCATTTTTGCAAAAAATGTCATTTTTGCTACGATATGACATCTAAAAGGATATATATATTAAACAGTGTATTAAGCAAATAAATAGTGTACAATGCACCCATATACACATAAACACGCTTTAATGGAACACAAAAGCAAGAAATATTGAGCCACAGGGTTGCAGGGGTCTGGGGGCGGCAGCCCCCATAAGAAAATTGGGGAAATTTTTGCATCTTAGGCCAAATTTGGTCAATTGGAGACGTATCCGAAATTTTTTCTGGCCGGACCACGAAAACCAAAGGGGGGCCTTGTGTAAAATTTCAGTCGGAAAAAATTTCGGGGGGGGGGAAATTCCCCCCATCCCCCCCCTGGCTACGCCCCTGGATATATATATATATATATATATATATATATATATATATATATATATATATATATATATATATATATATATATATATATATCAGGGATCGACCGGAACCCTAAAACTACCGGAACCGGAACCGGAACCGGAACCACCTAAAAATACCGGAACCGGAACCGGAACCGGAACCCCCTTCAAAAAGACCCTATATTTTGCAATATTTTCAAAAAAATTTTTGTTTACTTTTACTCACATTTTTATATGCAACCCTTTATATATATACACATTTGACTTTCTATACACTTAAATACGCTTTTGACATTTATTTTAGTATTTACAGTAATTTAGCGCTTTAATTCGCAGTGCAAAACACAAGATCAGTGAGCCACAGGTTGCAGGGGTCTGGGGGCGGCAGTCCCCAGAAAAAATGGAGATTTTTTAACTGTTTACACCGAATTTGGCCAACTAAAGACGTATCAGAATTTTTTCCGACGGGAAAATTAAAAACTAAACATGGGAACGTCACATCAGACAGTGTATTATACAAGAAAATTCAGCATAATTTACTTTTGTGGACAGGCATAGGCTTTAAAAATTTGGGAAAATTTTTGATTATTAGGCCAAATTTAGTCCATTGGAGACGCATCAGAAAATTTTTCCGGCCGGACCATAAAAACCAAAGGGGGGACCCTTGTGTAAAAAATCACTTTGGAAAAATTTCGGAGGGGGGAATTCCCCCCATCCCCCCCCCCCTGGCTACGCCCTTGAGCACTGCAACATAAGAAAGAATGCCCGAATAAAAAATCAGAAGCTATTTGTATGTAGTACTAGTACTATATTACAATATCCGTTAACAATAAATCGATAACAAGCACAAACGATAACAATGTATTAAGCTAGTACATATATAAATTTATATGTACATAATTAATAATTATACAAGTATGCAAGATGTATATATTCGCGTACAGTACATATGTAATATGTTGAACTTATGAGCTTTGATGAAAGAGACTAAAAAAGAAGACGAAGACTAAACTAGTTACAAAGTCGCAAGAGGTTCGCCGGAACAAAATCTGAAGATTTTTTTGATTTTTAGGCCGATTGTGGTCAATTGGAGGCATATCGGAAAATTTTCATGGACGAACAACACAAAATTAAAAGCAAAATCCGTTGTCAGAGAATTAGTGGTTCCGGTTCCGGTTCCGGTACTTTTGAAATACCGGAACCGGAACCGGAACCGGAACCAAAAAGTACCGGAACCGGAACCGGAACCGGAACTCCGGTCGATCCCTGATATATATATATATATATATATATATATAATATATATATATAATTTTTCCCGAAATTTTTCCCGACTGAAATTTTTCACAAGGGTCCCCCCTTTGGTTTTTATGGTCCGGCCGGAAAATTTTTCTGATGCGTCCCCAATTGACCAAATTTGGCCTAACAATCAAAAATTTCCCCCAATTTTTTTCTGGGGGCTGCCGCCCCCATTCCTCCGCAACTCTATGGTGTACTGTTCCTTCTTATTATGTTTCATCAAAGCCTATACATGTATACCAGGGTTGGCAAGTCTCGGGTTTGCAACCGAGACCGAGACCGAGACCGAGACCGAGACCAGGCTACCGAGACCACCCAAACGAGACCTACGAGACCGAGACCAGCCCTTGGGGG
>JASANF010013492.1:0-20620 GCA_030248245.1 Trissonchulus sp. WLG1_4
CTTGCTCTAACTCGCGTGTGCGTTTGTTCAACTGTTGGATGTGACCTTTTGCTCCTCGGTTTAGAAGGTGTCTGTACTGAGACTCCAAGGGTATTCAATGGTCTTTAAATTTTGGACTTTTCCTGATTTATCAAATAATGATCGTCACTCCCTTCAACCCCTAGTTCATTGATTTATCTGTGATTTGGTGTTCCCCTAGGCGCTTGGAGACCAGTACTCAATAGTGGGTCATACCCTTCCATCAATATTTCGGTTTGAGGAGACGTTTGAACGCTATTTTGGAGCACGCCTTGCATCGAAGGTGTCTGGTGGGCTAGTGCCGGATCAATTTGCAATTATACGATCAAACCCAATTTGGTCTAACTGTCTGTTTGGATTTCGAGTCTAAAAGACCATCAATATCGACACAAGAGGAAAACACAGATGATTCTGAAGCGTCTACTGACTCAGCATCAACGCACTTTTGCGTCTCTGTCAATGCCGATTTCAATAACAAATCCGAAATAGCAAATACTGTTGACACGAACTCCGATCAGTCCTTCTCTGACCACGAGCTAACCAAAATACTTGAACCTTCCAACACTTCTCTATCTCCTTTGAAGCCGACCAAAAACTACACCGACTTGCAACAATGCTCTAAAGACCAACTGAATTCTTTATTTCAATCGAATCTGTCGCATATTTCACTTCCGTATGTACAGCAAATCGCCATCTGGTTGATACTATTTATTCTATTTTGGCTTTTGATTCCAAAAGTTTGTGGTCGAGAGTTCCAAATATGTCAGCCGTCGGCTGGAGGTCACCCAGTTGCGGTTCCTTTTCATTTGACTTGCAAAGCACCCCTACCAGCTTTAATTGTCCAAAAACGAGCACAACTTTGGTTACCACGCTCTACACCGTTAGAAATTCAGCCGCATCTTGTAAACTCAAACGAACAACAATCTGTACCCATGTTGGTTTTCTCGGCTCTAGAGGAATAATGGCTGATACTGCACAGTATATATCAGTATCGCCAAATGAATGTCAACAGGCTGTGAGGACAAAAAAGTACAAGGATAAACCGCTAATGCCATTGACTGCGGAACTGTGGTCGACTACTACAACAGCATTGCCCATTTTTAAATGGTGCTGTCACGACAAATGTACTGTCACGGACAATTTTATTTTTAGTACAGGATCTATCGCGACCATCGATGAGATAACACTCCTAAGTGATTTAGGAATAATTCACAATTATACGACCAATACAAACTTCAGCTTTGATGGTGTAACAACTATCATTTGGAATTTTGATGACCTACATACTATTTGTCCATTTGAACCAGACCGTTTCTACGATACACAAATAAGTGCCGGTCATGTGGTTATCGACATGATACAAGGAGCTTTTTCAATAACACGAGAAGTAACACATCAATGTTTACCTTCGTCTACTTATTTGACTAATCAAAAATTAGCATTACGATTCCCAGGAATGGATTTCGAAACATTAAGAGAGCACTTGAGTGCAATGCCCCACACAGGAACGTTACAGCAATAATTCCGACCCTGTTAATGTCAAACTCAATTATTTACTGTACAAAACGCAACAAATGGAGATCGCAAACTTTCGTTAAATTTGGTTGGCAATATGTCATTTAGCGAACCGCCAACTACAAATTATTCACCAACTACTAAAAATCGAACCAACGCTGGGAGCTCGAGTTTTATTGAACCGTACAGACCTTTATTCCGAATTTGATGGTATGGCCCTGTATTCCAGTCCAAGCTACAGAAAACTACTGGGACTACACTTACAACAACTTGTGCTACAATCTAATACCAGTGATTTTTAACTCAAGTTTCTGGTTTATATCACCAGGAGAAAACGATTTTGTGCCACAGGCAACTCGAATACCCTGCCTACCACGTTTGAAGGGACTCTATTTCGATAAAACGTGGAAATCTACTAATGGACAAGTAGCTGTTTCCGGCATACCAACAGAACTGGCTTGGCAAGGCAAATGGATTTTTTTACATTCAATACCCCTTCTTTGCCACCGTCAGCGTCGCAAGCAAATTTTCAAATAACGCTACTTCGTCAATATTTAGCTAAAATGAACGAATTTGAAATTAAACTGTCAGCCCTTACTAGCTACGCGTCCACGTTTTCGATCGACCCAAGTGTTATCGAGCACGCAGTTTCTGGTTTTATAAGAGGAGCTGCTCAAGCTGCAGAGATTGTCCTCACAATTTTACAAAGACTGCAATGTCTCAAACTCTACAGTAACCCATTTTTCGATTTCTTCTTACATGGTCCTGTACAATTATTTGTAAATTTTATGGTGCTAATTGGCTTGATTCTCATGCTAATCACGATCAGTTGCCGCCTGACAAAAAGCTGTTGGCCACAAGCTATCTCGCGCTACGACACAATTGAAAACCCGAACGATTATAGGCTTCAAGCTCGCCCTTGCAGACACGTAATTTTTGCACCACCGACCTACTATTCCGCTGATGTTCAAGACGATTTTAACTTCCCTCCGCCGCCACCAGTTCCTGATGTCGAAAATGCGACTGGTGTACCTAAAAATGATCACAGCAGTGTGCACCACTGTGATGTAACCAGCATTTCATTACCGATTTTATCCATACTCAATCCAGATCCATTTGGCAGTGCATCATATAAGCACAATCACAACAGTACAAATTGCGAAATGAGCACAGTACGATCAGGAACTGAAACGAGTTCATTACTCCGCCTCTGGAGGAAACCCATAAGAAGTCGATTCCAGCCACATTGTCCATCAAAATCGACAACAGACCTATAAAGGCATTGTACGATACAGGTGCGACATTGACAATTATCGCCAAGTCATTTGTGAACAATGCTAGCAAGATATTTCCCAAGAGCATGACCGCCAACTCGGTAACCAGACACAACCTGATGATAGTTGGCGCTATGCTGGCATTAGTCACTATTGGACCAATTACAGTGCACCATGTAGTCTATGTTGCAAACGAAATGCCGTACAACTGTGTCTTGGGTACCGATATTATGTCGAAATTCGAACCAGTCATAATTGATTTCAATAAACGAAAGCTCAATCTGAGAAATTAACCAATTCCTCTAGGACCCCCAAACCTGAACGTATCAGAACGAATAAACAACCGTGCAGACATCACGAGCCATATCATACGCACAGTAATTGTTCCACCAAGAGTACAAACATCCTTTGTGCTCTTTCAAGGCCAGTAAACTCTGATGTGCTATTTAAACCGAGTGACGAATTTGTTAAAAATAATCAAATCTTTCCCGCCCGTGCTTTGGTAAGTGGCGCAAAAGGTGTGATTTGTACCAGAATAGTAAATCCAACGTTTGCACCAAGAACCTTGGTTACCGGTTCGACTATTGGAGCATTGAAGTCTTTTCTCAAAACCTACACTGTGGGAGCCATTGACACGAAAAAGACAGTAACAAGCCAACCCAAGTGGACATATGATTTCAATGTCTCTTTAAAAATCGCTTGTTGATATACACATGATCCGTAACGATAAATGGCCGACTGTCCGTAATCATCATCATAAGTCTTAGTCCAGATAAACTGCGCAAAAATTCTATAAACTACTCACTCCATCAAATTGTAATAATTCGCAATCACGATATTCTTCACCATTTTATCAAAAATTTATTATCAACCAAATCACGAGATACGACATCCAGCCTGATACGTACAATTCACACTGTACCCGCTTTATGTTGTGTTATTCATTGCTATTTTTTTGTTTGTTTTAGTGTTCTATAACTGACTGTATTCAGACCCATTTCCATATTATCCGTCCTTCCAATGGCTACCACGCGCCAGAAAACGCCCCCCAAAAAAAGCCAATGGACTATGTTATCGACGTTGACAACATATCCCCTCCCCCCGGTTTCCCTCAGCATCCAGCCTACCCGCCTCCGGCCGTCAACGGTGATTCCCTTGATCCAACGCCCTCTGCGGACGCCGAAACGCAGTCTAATACCGATTCCGCCCGTTACCAATCCGACAACAATTCCGATTCGTCCAAAGTCGAATACGTCGACGGAGCCTATCACTGCCTGTCCGTCAATTGTCGACCCCAACGCCCTATCACCGTTGCCGGCCTATCCCTCAACAGCTTGAAACAGCTGATCAAATACGTCCATTTCTGTCAGCTTGGACTCTCGAACAACCTGGCCAAAATTTTCACCATCTCCAATCCCGATTTTATGAACAAACTTTTGAGGGAAAAACGACACTTCATCGAAAAAAACAGCCCCTGGATATTGATCCGAGACAGTATTATCATCGCATCGCAACTGATGGCCGACCAATGCCGAGAGGTGCGCGACTACATGATAGACGACTGCACGTTTGTCGTCCTCGGCCAACATAATTTTTGGTCCGCCGCCACCATGGACTGGACAAAACCCGACCGGTAGATTGGAACGGTATTGAGGGACGCGACCAACACGGCAGACTCCTTAAGGAAGCCGCCTATTGTATTCAAAAAGGCCTGCCACCGCCAGTCGACTTCGCCTCATACTGCACCAAGCCACACTTGTCGGGGCCGCCCCGAACCGCCCTTAATATTGCCGACCATGACATGCGCCACCTGGGCTCAATCGAATGCGGCCGCGCGGCTTGCTCACTTGCAGCCAAAATTGGCGATATTCCATGGCTGGTTCACCGCCACAATTCAGTTCACAGTTCATTTACATCACAGTTCACCGTCCATTTACAATTACGTTGTCGTAATTATTGGAAACAACAATATTGCCGACAGCGAGGACGACTGGATCGACAGTATTAAGGCCGCAGTCGAATCCCTCAAGAAGATCAAATCGACCGTCGTTTGGTAGGCCCGTTTGCCCGTACCGAAACGCAAGAAGAGCCTGTTTTGGTATTTTTGAATACGATCGCGAACTACTGCAGAAATACGTTTCTTATAAAATAAATACGCAAGAAATACGCAGAAAATAAAATTCTTCACGTTTCGGCCGTTGAATTTTCGAACCGCTATTGGGCCGACAGCGTATACGAACACGTTGACCGTCAGCCCAAGATTATGACCATGAAAGGTGCTATAGTACTGTATTATTTCTGTGCCGAAACTACACCTGCGTTGCAGAGCATCCACCCGTACTGGACCGAAAACAGGTACAAGCAACGACTCTCCAACCGCCAGGCACATCCAATCCATACCGATTCATCAAACGGCTGAAATTTCGCTCGCCAAACACCGTCCCAAGAGCGTCGGATGTCGTCCGCGGTCGCCGTGGTGAATCGTGCCCCCCCCCTTGCGCGTCAAATATCGACCATATGCAGTATTCTCCATATGTGCCCCCCACGGTTACCCCTGCCCCGTGCATCAACTCTGACCCATCTCATCCCCCTCTGGCCTTAAACGAACAATCACCTGTTGCCGACGCGCCCCTCGCCCCGACTGCCGATCCTGTTTCGAACACTGTCCCTTGTACGCCAACCGACTCGCCCCAAGACACTGCGCCTTATCCGATGGTGACCCCAATTTCGACCCCAAACCCCACCATTGCCCCGGAAACTTTCCCCCTGACAGCCCCAATGGCCGCCCTTGCTACTGATTTCCTCAGCACGGCCCACGCTCAGCCGCCAGGACTCATATCGTATTTTAACATAACTTTGATGCCAACGCCCCCTTCCTACCCCAATGCCAACTTCCACTCTTGGCTTTCCCTATATCGCACCCCCGACGGTACCGTATTACCTCAAATAAAGCCCCAGCCTTGAATAAAGCCCCAGCTTTAAATAAAGCCCCAGGGAAGGAGTTCACGAAATAATAAAACCCCAGCCTTGAATAAAGCCCCGGGGCTTTAATCAAAACGTCCTCGAATAAAGCCCCACCTGCGTGCGTACCAAACATCCAGCGGCTTGAACGCAACGCGATCGCTATCGCTTCTCAAGTTTTTTTAAATTAGTGAGTGTTTTTTGTTGCTTTGTGTTGTATAGTTTGTGGCGAGTGCCGACTTATTACGATTTCCCCATTAAATTTATCCGTTATAATTCGTGGTAAGTAAAATAAAATAAAATTTTTTATTCCGCCTTGAGGCAAAATAACTGGAATGATTGCATAAGACCAAGAGTAGGTATTTGGTGCTATAAGCAATTCTAGACCATATAGGCTATTCAGCATAGAACTAGTATATATATATATGATAGTGCTTTTGATCTGGGGATTAAAAAAGACTCAAAATTGTCTTATCTACAAAATAAGTGCCTTATCAGGGTTGGCGCATCAGCGCCTAACTCTAGAATAGGACTCCCACACCACAATGGGGAATTTCAAAATTAAATTTAAGCAAGAATATCTGTTTTATTTGGTGTGTGCACTTGCCTGAATCACGGCTACCTGCTGGCCGAATTTAAGCCAAGTCGGTTGGGCTATAAATCCGCCCGAGATACAAAAAATCGTCTCCCGCAAACTCGGATTTTTTCTTTTTTCTTTTTTTTCCGGTCGAAAATCTCAAGAAATACACATTTTCCGGGGCACTTTTTTGTGGTTTTTAATGCAATTCGGTTGGGAATAGAGGCATTAGCATATATAATGGTGTTCTAGGGTTCTGCGGTTTTGGCTCGGCTGGGAGGGGAAAACCCCTTTTTTGGCCCTCGAGAAATGGCTATGTCAGGACTTCAATGGCGCCGATTTTTGAGAAGTCACGCTAATAGCCCAAGTCTGATCTGTTGCATACATAATAGTGTAGTGGGGCTGTAGTGCATGAGCTATTTTGGAGTTGATCGTGCCACTATAGCACTGCTGAGGGTGCTTGGAAGATAATTTACGTGTATTTAAAAATCAAAAATCAAAGTTCTCCAATTTTGCATATTTTCACATATGTTACTCCCCCAAGGCACCCCAACCTCAGATCCGAACAATTAAGCTTGAAGGTGCACTTTTCGATCAGTGCGTTTGTCAGTGTATTTACATAGGCTAAAGTAACGCAAAAAAGCCTAAAAGTAGCCCTTAGTTGGACAGTTCTAACACAAACCACATCAAGCCAATCAGGCCGAAACTTGGCATAGTAGCAGCTCACATGCATGCGCAAAATCGTATGATCCGAATTTTTGATAAGTGTTTTCAATTCTAAAATCGAGGGCGAAGTGTGAAAAATGTCCGTTCTTTGGACCCGCCAAATTTAAGCGATTTTACATTTAGTGTCATTGCTCAGGCCATGGGCAAAAATTTAAAAAAATGGATTGTAGAGGTTGAGATATGACATTACGCTATCGAATCATGTAAAAATCAGCTTCGTCAGTATTCACAATAATTTCGAGTAAATGAACGCTTTGTGAGCACAAAAAACTTTTTTTGCGCCTATGATTTACACGTGAAATTAAACTTTCGGGAAACCTAGAAAAAAATTGGCAAAAGTATTGGTTCCAGTTTGTTACATCTGCGACGCGCCTTCCCTGGGGCTACATTGTGTTCAAACTTGAAACGAATCGGAGAACTAAAATTTTCACTAATACAGGTAGCCCCCCCTTAAGGGTGTAGGTTACCTATGGGCAGTGCAGCCAAAACGGTAATAGATAGAGGTCTGTCGGTTCGTATGTGAGTATGTCTAATTGTTTGGTTTTTGTCGAAGAAGAATTTTCAATAGTCAAAATTAACATCTCGCACAGGTCTCACAAAGTATACATTAGTTAGCACTCTGGATTCTTATTAATCCGTTGGCCCGAGTTCGAATCTCGGTGTGACATTCTTTTATTACTTCTTTTTTACTTCTTTTTTTAATTCTTTTTAAGTTTCTGACTTCAAAAATCAAATAACGTCTTTACAATTCATCACTTTTTATTGTTTAAAAAATTGGAACTACTCAGCAGTGACTGTGTGCGGAAATTAGAATAAAAAAATCATTTTATCCACAACGAGTGGACGCGTTTAAGAATTTTCTGGAATATTGCTACTCAAACCTCACAATGTAACAACTCCTCACTCAGCAGAAGAGCTTGTTAGAAGATCCTAATAAAAAATTCTACACGTATTACATACATACGAATTGTAAAGGGTGTTCTGACACGTTGGTCTCCGGCGAGTTAGTCTAAGGGATTAGACATAGTGTGGACGAAGTTTCCGGAGACTGTCCTTATGAATTATACATTTACAGATTTGTCAGGTTGGTTCGAGCTCTAAGTTAGTTGCACAGAGTCGCGCAGATTTCCATTGCGCGACGCGCAAGATCGCTCAAGGGCCCGCACAGTGAAGTTTGTGCACCGTCACTAATTTGCATTGACTAGTTCCTGAGTGGTTAGACTTTCTGCGCTGCCCTTGCGCGATGCCTGCGAGGCCTTTGAACGATACTTTTGCGCGATCTTAGTAGATGGGTGGGGGTATTAGCTGGCAGAGACATACGTAAGGGGGGAGGGGCGTTTGGTTTGATTAGGAAATGTTTTGCATGCCCTCCATCGGTTTAACCGACAGAGGGGGGGCTGGTAGCAATAGCCGCGCGCACTGGTAAGGGGGGCCTAAAAATTTTGTGCAATTGTGCGACTTACACAGAGTAGAACCCGTCAAGTTACTACTTGAATGGTGGGTGGGAGAGCAGCGAGGCCACCTTAGTGAAAACCTTTCTAGTCATAACGCAAAAAATTTCGTCAGGCAGCTAGTGATTTACCCGGATAGCAGTTTGGGTCCTACTGGGATTGACATACCGATTTTATTTTATACGTGAATTCTACAGCTTGGAAAGTACATACCTACGTAGCATTTGAGCTTCATGACACCTGTTCGACACTAGAAGAAACCAAAAGTTGAGAAACGGCCACTTTGGAACCCAGACAAAAAATAAAACCCTAGCCTTGAATAAAGCCCCAGGTAAGCCTTTCACGAAACAATAAAGCCCCAGCCTTGAATAAAGCCCCAGCCTTGAATAAAGCCCCAGGTAAGCGCTTCACGAAACAATAAAACCCCAGGGGCTTTATTCGACGTAATACGGTAATTTGTCCTCTATGATTCCTAAAGGCGAGAGGCCGCCGAACATTATTTTCCTGCACTGATTTATTTGGATTGACAATTGACTGATTATTCCGACCACCATATTATTTGCTTGTAATTAAACTGTATCGATCCATAATTACTGACAATTTTGCTTGCTGCAGTATGTTAATCTTTCAATTCTTTCAATTCTTTCAATCACTACTTGTCATTCCGCTGTGTATATAAAAAAACTGTATATAATTGTTTGGTTTCCTCTGTGACCAAAGGAAGTATCTGGGGTGAAGGTTAGGTTTATTGGTAGGGGCTAAGGGTGTAGTTGCTGCTAAAAGTTGTTACAACTGTCCAACTCGGGCTTAAGTACCAGTAGGGCATGGGCACTTAGCTGTCCCTGTCAAAGATGGCCCAAATACAGGGCGACGGGTTCGGGTCGCGGACTCTGATAGATACCTAACTAACTACTTCCTAAGGTCACTAAGCAGAATTTAACGCGAACACAAGTTCAAGCAATTCGTTTACCAGAGCTATAACAAAAACAAGCACGTTATACAAACAATCAATAACAGCAATTATTACTGGTTCAGTTGAACTCAGAGTGGTTCTCCTTTGCCCTTTTTCCTTAACTAAGTTCACGTCTGTTCTCCTTCGACTCGATTCAACCACACTCACACACAATCACTCGCACACAGTTCAGTAACCAACGATTCACAATTCAGATTCAACGGCCGTCTCCTGGCGTAACAATCCGCAATACTGATGTTGGTTCCCAAGCTAGATGACTAAGGGGTGCGAGAATGTTGGGCGGTGGGTGTCAAATGACAAAGGGAGGGTACGGTAGCTTCTGGCGGAACTGTGAGTTATGGGTTTTTGATAAGGGGGTTTCAGATTTTAAATTAGGATTATGTGTCAAAACCATTAGTTAAGTTGCTAATGGGTGAGAACCAGAAAAGTTTTAAGAAAACTTCATTTCCAAGTGGGTGGGAATAATTAAAATCGAACGTCCTAGTTACACGGGGGGACTACAAAAATCGAACGTCCTCGTTCGTAAATTAAAATAATCTGTTGGTTAACTTCATTAAATAGGTTCATTAGGTTTTGGTTCAAAATCGTTTATATATTCATTTTGTAGTACGTTTTCTGCGTTTTTTTTTAGAATTTGAAATATGCCAGAATATACATGATACAAGAAACAGTAAAGTAATACAAAATGTCACATTCATTCGCACAAGTATACACACCCTAGAGTTTTGATATTAGTCTAACTGTGAACCGATCTGAATTTAACTGTTACAATTTTACACACAAAAAATACAGTCGTGTAACGTTACCACTACTCGAAATAGATTTTTGGCTGCGGTTGGACGGTTTTCGGGATAACAATGAACGTGCTGCTATCTGGATTCTCCATGATCGGCGCCCATCGTAAGAATCTCGGAGAATTGGGGGGCGTCGGCGGGATCGGGATGCTGGTGGGGCCAGTTGGGTTGACGGTCGTCGGTCGTTGGGGCTCCGCCAGGAGAGGTCGGGGCTTTGGGCGCGTTGGCGGGTCGACCTCCTGGACGGCACGGGCTTCTGATATCAGGGGTTGTCGGCTGGTGGGTGGGGGAATTTGGACTTGAAGCAAAGGGGCGACGCATGTCTGTGACATCAGGGGGGGAGGACGTGGCTCGGGATACCTGGTGCCTTGAACTGCTTGGGATGGCAGAAGGCTAGGCAAGGGACGATAGGTACAGCGGCCAGCTTGGGTGTGAGCGGGGGCTTCGTCGATTTCACGCTTGGGCTGGTGAGCGGCGACGGAACTGTAGGATAGTTGGCTGGGACGGTTGTTGTTTGGGCGGTATCGGGGACGAGAGGCTGGGATCACGTGCTTAGGGGGTCCGCGGGTACCAAGATGAGGGCGGATTTGGTCGTAGGAGATATGGGAAAAATAGGGCTGGGGGCAAGCGAGGCTGGGGATGCTCATTTTCAGGAATCGAAATAGGGTCTGGGTGCCATGGGGATTCAGTTGGGGGTCAGAATGATTGTTCTGGAAAAGGGAGTCTGTGGGGGAGCCGAAATTGGGGAAATTAATGGTGCTGATGTAGCGAATATGGGTAAGGGGGGCAATGAGGCGGCATAGGGTGTCATCAAGGTCGGCCAATTTTTCGGGGGTCACTTTTCCAATACAGTGGTGAAAGGGGCCGGACCAGAAGGTGGGGGTTTCATATTTTGAGAGATAGGAGAGGGCAAAGTTAATTTCTTCTTCCCAACGGGCGGAGGGGTGGAACAGGTCTTGGTAGGAAATATGGATAATTATTTGAGAGAATTGGGTGGGGTCCATGGGGGCTAGAAGTTTGGGAATGTCACGGAAGCGGGCTTGGGGCTGGGCAATGACGACGCCGCATTTAATGCCGCGTAAATAGGCCATATCGGCGTCGCCAATGATTAGAAAGGTTCCAGGGGGGCCGGATATCTGGGGGAAATTGCACCAAAGGGAAAGATCATTGGGAGGGAATTCGTTGTTCAGGATGGAGGAGGAGGCTTGTTCAAGGAGGAGGCCGTGCCTGTCGGTTCCGGGGTGGTCAATGGATGGGACAGAGGGACGGGGCTTAATGCCGCAGGACCAGAAGGGATTGTCACCGATGAGGACGTGGTGGAGGGATTGGTCTGAAAGGAGGACAGAATTTGGGGGGACAGGTCGCACAGCAGATGCCAGATGGCGATCCACACGCTGTCTCGAGCCATGATTCAAGGGGCGTTGGAGGTCACGTAGCGATGGCGGTGCTGGGATAAAAATTGGTCCATGGATTGGGCATCGGTGACGTCATACAGTAGTTTGTGGGCAAGGGCGGGGAGACAGAGTTGGATAAAGTGAATGAATTCGAACAAATGGCGGGCGAAGCGGAGTTTGAATTTGGAAATAGGGATTGGGATGTTGTAGTAGCCGGAGAGGGGGTGGTCATGGGAGTCAATATAGTCCACGTTAGGAGATGTTGGGATTGGGCAGTTGGCGGGTTATCGGTAATGGGGGTGGAGGTGGGACTGGGACTCTCGGGGCTGGAATGGGCAGGGGACATGGGCATGGGGCTACAGTTTCCTTCAATAATATCTATTTCACCGGGGTCGGGGGTAGCGGGTGGGGTGTTGCTGGGTGTAGTCGGACCAGAGGCAGAAATCATCTTGTATAATTCAATTGCTGAAAAAAATGAACAATTATCAATATTTGAATTGTTAAAAATTATAACTGACATTTTCATTTTTGATTCTAGTTATGTTCGATAGAATTTTAGTAATGTGGTATGATATTGGTATAATGATCAGTTTTATGTAAATATCAGAAATGTATAAATTTGTTTGCAAAATGGTTAAAGTATATATATATATAAATGGGGTGACAATGGTATATTTTTGAGCCTCGTAAAATACTAACGGATCACATGTTATATTAATACAGTGGAAAGAAAGAACACTTGTAATCATACGATAGTATATATAAAGAAGAATGAGTTTATTTGTCTGGAGTTTAGCAATTATGAATTTTTTTATGTCAGAAATTAGTAGTGATTTTTAATGGGCTGAGCAGTGACTACGAATTGCAAAGAAAAAGAAAAGAACAAAGAAGATTCGTTACTACGACTATTATACACGACATGCTACAACGACTGACTACTACAACTGTTCACAATGGACAAAACATGGTAAGTCTTCGAATTTAGTTAACACAGCACTAGGTTTTGCGCTTTTCTGATGGGTTTGATTTATAGACGGTGAT
Source organism: Trissonchulus sp. WLG1_4 (assembly GCA_030248245.1). Lineage (NCBI taxonomy): Eukaryota > Metazoa > Nematoda > Enoplea > Enoplida > Ironidae > Trissonchulus > Trissonchulus sp. WLG1_4. The sequence continues at coordinate 12,725 of JASANF010013492.1, forward strand.
GGGTTTACGATGGGGTCGATTTTCATAAATAAATTTTAGAGCTTATAAATATTAAATCAATTACTGTGTTCGGGTTTTCTTATCGCAGTTTTAGCGGGTTTATTTTAGCGGGGAAATATTTGTCGGTGGAATGTATGAGAAGCAACTGATTTGAAACGAAAATTAGCGATGCAATTCGAGTAAGGGGGGATACAGTAGGAAAGTTTTAGGTTGACAAGCTTCAAAAGTTGAATTAATTGAATGCTTTGAAAAGTCAGGAAAAATTCGAAATGTTGATTATTTATGGCCAGGTTTCATTTTACATCCGAGAATTAACAGTTCATAAGTAGCGGTCATACAAAAAAATTAACATATTAAATAACAGGGTGGGTTTCGTATAGTTCAATATAAGTTGGGTTATACTAAGCAGACACAGTGTTTCTCAATATATTGGTAGATGTTGCCTTAGACATTTCTATTAAACAATAACGTTTATTTTCTGGAAGGTCTAACTTTTCTGGGGCTTGGTTTGGGTGTGTCTGGGGCAGGTGTTGGATTATTTTTGTCTGGTTTGTGTATGAACTGGGGGAGGTGCATATCAAATGCGGTCAATATGACGTTCAAAGGGGGCTTTGTTGGGATTATTTAAACTTTTCAGCAATAAGTTTTTCTTTTTAATTTCCACAATTCAATAAGGGCCATCCCACATGGTTGACAGTTTTGGGGTATTTCCTTTTTTGGTTGTTGGGGTGTAAACATATACTTTATCACCAATGTCAAATATCGGGATATTTACATGTCTGTTTTAAGATGACTTTTGGTGTTGCTGGGCCGTGTTTATTGTTTCAGTCGCCATACTACAGGCGTCACGTAGGGTCTTGCATAAGTCACGACAATAGTCATCATATTCAGCGTAGGGTTTCAGGGGTTTAGTAAGGACTAAGTCCAGGGGTGCCTTTGGATCTCTACCAAATAAAAGAAAAAATGGGGATTCGCGTGTAGATTCATGTGTAGAAGCGCGATATGCAGAAAGGATTAAAGGGAGATAAGTATGCCATGTATGTTGGTTTGACGCACAATAATGAGACAGCATTGTTTTTAAGGTTTTGTTTTGCCTTTCGACTTGACCCAGGGTTTGGGGCCTGTAGGGTGTACTGGAAAGCTTTTTTATGTCTATAACTCGACAAATTTCTGTAATGGTTTCGGATGTAAAATAACGGGCATTATCGGATAGTAAAGAATTGGGTGGGCCATATCTGCAGACAATTTCATTTACAAATATTTGTGCAATTGTTGTTGTTTTTGTGTCTGACACAGGGAAAGCTTCGCACCATTTCGTAAAACTATCAACAAACACTAAGATGTATTTATTGCCACTGTACGTTTGGGGGAGGGGTCCAGCTACATCAACACAAAGGCGAGAAAAGGGTGTAGAATCTATAGGGATTGGGGACAGGGGTGTCTTTGGAATGGGCCGAGGTGCCTTTTTGAGGGCACAGGTGTGACATGCTTTGCAATAAGCTTTGATATCTTGTCTCATTGATGGCCAGTGGTAACGGCGGTGCAAATGTTCATAGGTTTTGTCAAAACCTCTGTGACCACCGGTCAATGGACTGTCATGAAAGTCTACTAATAGGTCACCTTGAAGTCGTTCAGAGATGGCTAGTTTAGGTCTAGTAGGATTTGAGCCTACATAGTGTAGGGTGTCACGCAGTATATACAGCTGGGCCTGCTGTTTCACTAGTTGGCGTGCATATGGATCAGTGGGAAGGGTTTTATTTGTCAGTATTTACAAATGGGTGCCAAAAATGGGTCACTGAACTGAAACGTACGTATATCGTCAGGGGTTTCGATGTGGACAGAGTGTACTGAACAAATTATTGGGGTTACTTCAATTCTACTTAGTGCGTCTGCATTTGAATTAGCACGTCCAGGTCGATGAGTTATTGTCATATTGTGTTCTTGAAGGAGGAGAGCCCATCGGGCTAAACGGTTTGAAGGGTTTTGGGTTGAGATAAGCTACTTCAAGCAAGAACAATCAGTGCATATTGTAAAGTGGTGTCCATACAAATAGCAGCGAAAATAGCTAACTGCCCAGGCAACAGCCAGGGCTTCTTGTTCAACGGAGGGGTATTTTTGTTCATGTTTCGGAAGGGTTTGACTTGCATATGCAATAACACGTTCGTTGCCATCTTGTGTTTGACTAAGCACAGCTCCTAATGCAATGCCACTTGCGTCGGTGTACAGTGTAAAAGGGAGGAGAAAATCTGGGTATGCCAAAATAGGTGCAGAAATTAACTTGTCACGCAAGGTATCAAATGCTTTTTGGCAATCCGTGTTCCATTCATAAACAGTGTCCTTACGGAGGAGATGGGACAAGGGTGACGCGATTTTTGCAAAGTTTGATATAAACCGTCGATAATAGGAAGCTAATCCTATTGACAGGAGCCAGTTTTGACGGGTCGGGTTTTAGACCATCGCGTGATATGATGTGACCAAGGAAAAGAATAGACTCTCTGCAAAATGTGCATTTTTGAGGTTTTAGTTTAAGGCCATGGTGTCGTAGGCGCTCAAAAACTTGTTCAAGATCTTCTAAATGTTTGGTGAATGTAGGGGAGTACACAATTATATCATCAATGTAACATAAACAAGATTGCCAGCTTAGACCGGATAAAATAAATTCCATTGTTCTTTGGAATGTGGAAGGGGCATTGCATAGACCAAAGGGTAAAACATTGAATTCAAATAGTCCAGCAAAGGAGGTAAACGCCGTTTTGGGTTTGTCTTTTTCGTTGAGGGGTATTTGCCAATATCCACTACAACAGTCGAGGGATGTGAAAAATTTTGCACTACCTAAGGAATCAAGAATTTCATCACAACGTGGGAGGGGCCAACAGTTCTTTTTGGTCACTGAATTGAGTTTTCTAAAATCTACACAGAATCTGTCAGAACCATCTTTTTTTTGACTAGTAGTAAGGGAGAGGCCCAAGGGGATGTGCTGGGGCGGATTATATCGTGTTTTAACATTTCGTCAATATGGTTTTGGACTTTGGGACGTTGGGAAACTGGGATTCGATATGGTCTTTGTTTTATGGGAGTATTTTCACCGGTGTCAAGGGAATGTTCAATTTCCACATTTACTAATTTTCCAAGATCATATTTGTGTGGTGCAAAAACATCACAAAATTTATTCTGTAATTCGGATAATTTAGACTGTTGTTCATTGAGTAGTTATTGGCGTCTGTTTGGGAATACAAACCCTCATACTTTTCCAAAGTGAGGATTTGTACTCTCAAACAGACGTCAATACAAAAGTTTGGTTTTAATTTTACCCACCTATTTGGTAACGATTTCTACTAATAAGCTTTATTTCTGCATGTCTACAAATATTATCAAATCGTAGTAGATATGTATTTATCTGTGTATGTTATATATTTATATATTTTATCTTATATTTTAACACAAAAAACAAAAACATCGAATGAGTTTATTTGCATCAACACACTTTTAAGTCGCAACACACAATTTATAACAACAATACATTGGCTTACAATAAGTCCATACCGTTATTGACATGACCAATTGGTAAGGTGCACAAATCAGAACATATAATACGTTTATCAAAAGTTATTCTGAAAATTTTTGAATTAAACACATTATAGAGTGTTGCGTCCTTCTTGTTTCGACGAATTGTGAAATTATCTACAGAAACAAGCACAGGATTTCGTTCAAGAAGCATTTTTATCATAACATCTGGTGTAATTATTGATTTGTTAAGTCTGTTGAGGCGTATTCCTTTAATTTTATAGTCATATTGTAATCCTTTCGCCGTATTCACAGTGTATCCATAACTTTTTGGACCAGTTGACCAAAATTCCACAGCAAAAGCTCCGTCTCCATATTTTTCCACCAGTTCGTCTTTTAAATCTCCCAAATAGTCTCCTTCGGGAGGATCAGCATCCCCTGGTCGGGATATAAAAATTACGCTGTCTGTATCAAAGTAGAGCGTCCGATTTTTAAGCATGCTAAGGTACGAGTATAGTTTCAGTCTAGCGTGGGCTGTCGTAAATGCCCCTATAACGACATTATTAAATGGCGACGGTATAACAGTGTCTTGTTTTGGTATATATTGCAACATCAGCAAGTTTTCTCCTATGAGCATGGCATCAATTACTTCCAGGGTAGAATTTGTCATATAAGCAACCAGATCCTTGTATGTCTTGATGAATACAGTGCGCGGCTGGCCTTCTCTTTGTGAAAATTTTCCCCAAAAACTAAAATTAAAAGAACAGCAATGAATTTCTGTTGTAACAATTCCTTATTTTTACTAAACTTAACTAGCTAATTATAAACATGAAAACGTTAGTTAAATTACGTTAATTAGTTATACTTTTAACTTACATTAATTTAAAGAATTTGCTGTCTAGTGCGCAAAGGAGCTGTAGCTCCTGCATTTTCGACAATAACTGCTTAGTAGTAGTAGTAGTAGTAGTAGTAGTAGTAGTAGTAGTAGTAGTAGTAGTAGTAGTAGTAGCCATTCTCGCCGATAGAATATCAACATGGGCAAAACAAGAAAAAGTTTTTTCGTCAGTTCAAAAAGGCTTTGACAAATCAGAGGGTTGCTATGAACACGCTTTTGTCCTGCAGTCGATAATTGAGGATGCCCGCTATCGAAGCAAGGATTTGTGCATTGTATGGATAGACGTTGCGAATGCTTTCGGTTCAGTTGCCCACAATCTTTTTACTGGAGTTTTACGTCGCGCTGGTATGGATGAAGCGATGACTGAAGTTATACTAAATCTATACGATAATGCACAGATGCGGGTGACTACAAATAACGGAATATCTGAACCATGGCCAGTTCTGTCAGGCGTCAAACAAGGTTGTCCATTAAGCCCAACACTTTTTAAACTGGCAATTGAACCAATTCTTCGCTCAGCAACTGCATTAAGTGAAATCTGTGGATACGGAATGAAAGGTGAGTATTATTCAGCTTTAGCTTATGCAGATGATATTGTGCTAATCGCCAAAAATTCGACAGCAATGGAAAGACTACTAGAACAAGTGGAACACCAGATACAATGGTGCAAATTGAGCCTTAAACCAAGCAAATGCGCTTCAATGACAATGATCAAAGGACGAGCAAACAGTAAAACAATATTTACACTGAAGTCTGGCAGAATTGCAGCTCTAAGTGATGGCGAATATTACAAATATTTGGGCACCCCGATGGGTTCCCGATGTGATCAAACGCCTTATAATCTTTTGCGAGAAATGCAACAAGAATGGGCGGATGTTGTTAAAAGTCAACTAGCGCCATGGCAGAAACTGGATGCACTAATAAGATTTCTGCTTCCCAAACTGTAGTTTCTTATTCGAGGATGCAGGATAAATAAAACAGAACTGCGTCGTTTTGACTTACACGTCAGAAAAGGTATAAAAAAAGTCATACGATTACCGAATCAGGCTGCCGTTAGTTACATTTACGCTGACAAAAATGTCTGTGGTCTCGGTATAACCCCTGTAGCTGACGAATACGACCTTATGACGACTGTACATGGATTTAAACTTTTAACATCACCTGATCCAAGCATAAAACAATTAGCCTGGAAACAATTGTTCACTGTTGTGTCTAATTACTTACGTAAATCAGCATCCACTGAAGAATGTGTGCGTTTTTTAAACGGCGAATTTCGAGAACTACCTTTGAGAACGTCCACGTTTTGGATGGATGTGCGCAAAGGTTGTCGATGGCTAAAAAGCAAGATTAATTGCCATTTTCAGTGGAAAAATAATGAACTTGTTGTTGATCTAGGGGGCACAATTATTTCGATGGAAAATCGCCATCTGCTGACAAAACACCTGCGTCAAAGATTTAGAAACTATTACAGTAATGATCTAGCCAAACACCCAAGCCAGGGCAAAGTTGCAAGTTGCGCGCTCGGAAATAAAAATGCTGCTCATGGTCACTTCCACAGTAGTGGGGCATATACAAGCTTTGCCGCGTATAAGTTTGTCCATCGAGCACGACTAAATGTCATTCCGACAAATGCAGCCTACAAACAGTGGACTGGCAAAGGTGACCCAAGATGCAGAATCTGCGGATATTCTCGGGAAACCCTTCCTCATGTACTCAACCACTGCATGAAACATTCTGTCCTTTATCAGTTGCGACATGACACAATTGTTCATCAGCTAATTAGAGCCATTCCAGCGAAAACCGGAATGAAGCAAATTAATCAGAAACCAAAAGGAGCAACCTTGCGGCAGCGACCCGACATCACAATAATCGATTACAAGCACAAAGAAGCATACTTGATTGATGTCAGAGTCTCTTTTGAAAATGGAGCAGGTTCACTGCAAGTTTCAAGAACAGACAAAGAACAAAAATACCAGCAACTGGCTGAAGACATGCGAGCTGGAATGGGCCTCAAAAATGTTAAAGTATTTGGCTTCATTGTCGGCTCGCTGGGCACATGGCACCGTCAGAACAACTACACACTGGCCAGTCTAGGAGTGTCGAAATGGTACTCAAGGCTGATGCGAAAACTGATTTGCTCTGACACCATTCATTGGAGCAGTCAAGTCTGGCGAGAGCACGTCGAGTCGAAACTCAAATAGAATATGAAACGCTCGGCAAAAGCTCTATTTTATATCGTATCTGTGCATTGTAGTAAGCTTTGTGTTAGTATTTTGTACTGTACTACTCTACTCTGTTATGCTGATGTACATGTATGTTAGCGGTGCATTTATTAAAAAAGTAGTAGTAGTAGTAGTAGTAGTAGTAGTAATTACATTATCACTTTTGTACCTGTTTAAAATTAGTTTTCCATAGGTCCTTTTGCCCGCGTTGAAGGAAATATTAGCTGGATTGATTTCAATCTCTTCCTTTTCTCTCAGCTTGTCTACATAATTCTGCTTGTCTTCGTCCGTGGTCACCGTTTTTGGAAAACCTGATGCTTCTATTTTAATTTTCAGGAAAGCATTAATAAAGTTTTTAAAAAGATCGCAACTTCTTTGTTCAATAGGCCAATGCCAAACTTCTTGAATTTTGACAACATTATATCCAAATTTAACTGCAGTGTGTATTTCTTCAGAAACCCATGTTCCACAAAGTATTCTTTGATCGTCTGCGTGACTGCAGTATCCGGTGTTATTCTCACTGCAACAGGCTCCACACAACGGAAATAGTAACTTGTTATTCATCTTGACGGGCAAAATAGGCAAAAATAGTTCTCGCGGAGGCAAAACACAGCACTTTATTAGTCCAAAGTATGCGCTGACATCTCCAAAATTGTTTGTAATTACTGTGGGGTTTCCAACTGGATATATACACGTTTTGTTAACCCAAGGATACTCACTGGTGACATCTAAATGACGTATTTTTTCTCCGTCTTTTATCTTGTAGTACAAATAAGTAGGACTCACCCTACCACCAAAAAAGGCATCCTTTGGTTTCAGTGGATTCTGATTCAAATTCATATCAACAATAAATTTTTGCAACGCATTATTGTCCGCAACCTCTGCATCCCAATCACATTCCCACTTTTCGATGACTTCATAGTTTAGTTGTTTCAGTTCAGTAACACGCTGTTGTGTTTTCATGCGTAGGGTCTTCATGCTCATATTCAAAAATCCATTTTTATCTGTAGGCGAATAACAAGTCCTGCATCCATGCCATAGACATCCTTGAAATTCAAAGCATGTGGGTTTTCCGTTAAAATTGTCACAATACCCATCAACGTGAAAGTTTCCAATTTTTGTTTCTCCACCAGTTCGCGCATGAGTAAGTTTTGCTCCAGTTACAAAGGAAATCCAAGAAAGCCATATAGCAGCTTTATGTGAGAATGCTTTTCTGTGAGGAAGTCCGTCGGATGATATTATTGAAATAGACTGCTTCTGCATGTATTTCGTTCT
>JASANF010013493.1:0-41944 GCA_030248245.1 Trissonchulus sp. WLG1_4
TTCAAGTTTTGACTGCACAAATTCAGACAGTACGATCACAGGCAAAAGCAAGCTTTGACGCCACAGTGTTTTCTTACCTCATCTGTCTTATTATCGCACTAGAAAAATTCAAATTTACGTTCATTCATTACTAAAATTATTATTAGATACTAAATAGCTCAATAACTGCCATATTAGTAATATTAATTTACTAACAGTAATAAATTAGAGGATAATAGTTACAGACTTATGTCCGAAACTCGACGATCGACGATAAAAAAACGATAATCTAATTATTAATGGTGCTAAGATCTTTTCACATTCATAAATATTTTATTTATCTTCTTAAAATTTGAACGTCAAATGTTTAAATTGAAAGACTAAATTTAAAGTAACTTACCAATTTATCCGGAGAGCGCAAAACCAAACTAGCTTGTTCCCGTCGTTGTTTGCGATAATAATCTTCAAAATTTTCCTTGGCACACTAAAGCAATATAATAGTATATATACCATACGATCTAAAATTATCATTTTAGAGACATGTCACATAGATAAAAAATATACCATTTAAAACTGGACGAAATATACATAGTCCACATCATTTTAGATATACATATTTGCCCACGGCCCATCGGACACCGTTATGGACAGGTATGAACTGGACTCTTGGTGGCCTTTAGGTCGATTTAGACTGAGGGTGGTCGTCGGACATTTTGACATCAGCTAACCAAAAAATGTCCTTGTCCCAGTCTTTATGTTCTTACGGACAACTTTATGTTCTTAAGGACAAATGAACTGGGCTTAACAAAAACCGCCGTCAAATGAGTGTTGTCAATAAGAGTTGTCCGCAAACTATCTGCTCTCACGCAAACTCAACAGACAAAGCGCTATATGAAACTGTATTGAAAAGACGCTTTATTTAGTAAACACCATGTAAACACCATAAAGAAATATCATAATAAAACCACTCATAAAATCACTAATAAAACAACAAACACCAAAAAACTGCTTGTAAATTCTACTGAAACTTGAAAATAACCTACCAATACTGAAAATATATGGCAGCATCTGTACACAGGTTGGAAATCCACAATATCTTGAGCAATAAACTCCTGGAAAAAAACTGTTCACTCTTTCTTACATTTACTACAGGCACAAAAACACAAAATTCACGCAAAATAGTAGTAGAAGTGACGAAGGTCTAAAAATAGCCGCTAGTGCTATAAATGTTGCCACATAAATACTCAGAAAATCCCAAAATAATAAACAACCCTACTTAATACCTAAGTTCTAAATACACACTCAGACGTATTAATACTACTTATACAAAAAGCACCTCTAAAAACCAAAAAAATATGGTAAAAACTGACATCCTCATCCAGAGGGGGCGCAGTGGAAGGCACAGGAGACGGAGCGTGGCCCGGACTGCCGGACAGGGGGCCGTTCTTGGCAGGGGGGGTCCCGAGCAGGGAGGCGGGCAGTTTGTAGCGCTTCTTGGACGAAACCACTGTCGCGTCCATAGCGTTACGATCCGCCACCTGAAATTAGTCCAAGACGAAGAAAGCGTATGCAGCAAACAGTATGCGTGTGCCTTTTCGAAAATACTCAGATTTAGGCTAAGGCTTAGTTTCAGGGTTACTAACGGGTTCCGTTTGGGCTTACACTATATGGCTTACCTTTATGAAACTTTACCTTACTTTTATCGCTTACTTCAAATTTGTGCGTATATGATGAGCCTTGCAGAAAGAAAAGCCACAAGTATCGATTAATGTAAATATGGACACTTTTTTTGCATTCTGCGGGCTATTAACTACAGCTGGATATCAATATTCAAACTTTAGATTCGAATCACGAAAAACTAAATCTGCAAGACACGTAATAGTTTCTTTTTTCAATCTATAAAATTCAAACTTTTGCAAAAAAACTTCAAAATCTTTTGCAAAAATCTTCAAAACTCATACATGTCTCAGGGCAACTTCTCCCACACGAGCGGAAACTTTTCTGATATTTTCCAGGAAATCCTTGAATTCCGAGAATGAGGCTTCTTTGATTTTTTCGCGAATAGTGGCCACTTGGTCGATCAGCTGTCGTACAAATCTGTATTCGCCCAGCCGTGGAAAATACGTATGCTCTAGTTGTTCCAGAGTTTTTAAAGCCGGATAATACCTAAAATAATATATATTATGAAACTAAAAAGTGTTTTTGTTTTGCCTGACATAAGTTATCAACAGTGAATCAGTGAGTTCAAATTGCTGAAAAAAATGCAAGTTTAAACGTAGTTTAAAATTTTTTCAAAAAGAAAATATTACACAGAACCTGAAGAGCTCAGTTAAGATTTTTTGAAAAATTCTGAACCGAATCAGAATAGAAGTCATGTCTATTACTCACTATTAGTCACAATTTCAGAGCAAAAAATGGACAGCTGACCTTTTTTGGGACATCTGCTCTTGCAGCTTGCTGTATTTCTCGAGCACTAAAATAAACAACGCACAAGTTTTATAAATGCGTTAAGTGAGTAACTGTATAATAATATTTTATCATGCATGTAGCCCACTCTACCATAATATGTATTTTTTGTACACATTTGCAAAAAAGTTTTGCAAACGTCATCCCTAAAATGGCAGTTTTCAAGTTTTTACGTTCTAAACAACAACTGCTTGGTCTTTCTACCTTCATAATAATATAAGCATACTGTATGCATGTAGAAAAAAATATGTTTCAAGCTATTTACTTTCTACTGACTGGCGGTATTCAGAGCACATTATATATACATCATGATTTTCAACTTGTGAATTAAAGCTAGTATATACTTAAGAACTGCACGTCTACACAGTATAATATACACAGTGAAAATAGTATATACTTGGCAAGCATAGAGTGATGCTGTCGATTCCCAAAGCTATGTTGCGCTGCATTTTCCGGTAGTTCACAATTTCTTCTGTTTTCTTGAGCAACGGCAAACTGCTTTCTTGCAAATGCAGATCCAGCATACCAATCTTGTCCTGCATAACAGTAAATCAATCAATCGCATGTCATGTAACGGAGTCAAAATTTTCAGGGAAAGTCTCTCTGACCAAATTCTGGGGGTCATAACGCCCATTATCGACCAAACTGCCCTAAATTTAGCAAAATTCTATCAAATTTCTGAAACAAAATGCCATGTTTACCCAATTTTGCCCAAATTTTTAAAAACCACCGCCCGGACTTTCGGTTTAAGTAAGCCCCACACAAGTATGATCAATAATACTGTCAAGCTAAAATCTTGAACTTCTTACTTTCAGCATAGCACACTCTCCCTTGACCAACAACAGGTCTCTGATGGCATCAATGAAACCCTGATAGTGGATGTTACACAGACGTTCAATGTCGCGATCGTAGTGCCGAATTTTCCGCTCCAATGCTCGAATGAACTTGGGCACGTCGCCGCCATCATAAATTGCCCTAAGAATAAAATGAAAACGTAAAACTGCTACAGAAAATTATATAAATAATTTAATAAAGATTGGGTAAGATTATCGGTCATACGACTTTTCTAAAACCTTTTTTTGAATGCCTTTTAGCATAGAACGGGCATTTTCATAAAATTTTTACCGAAATTTCGGCCAAAGTCTTAACTGCTTATATTTTAAGGATGAGGACTGAGGAGGTAGTAGTAAACATTCCATTTGAGTATGGGGGGCAGTCAGTGCCTACACGAAGTAGGCCTAGTTAGTTCCCCTAAATTTTGCCCGCAGGTCCCCCCGTTACGCACCCACATCGATCTTGGTCGCAGCTTTCAGTTTTGATTGATAAAATGTTAGATTTGCCCTTGTCTTGCATGTCTATGCTCATACGTGGGCAGCTACCGAATTCTGGGGGGGGGGGTGAGCCACCGGGGGGGGGGGGGGGGGAAGGGTTTTTTTTTTCAAAAATTTTTGTGTGCATAATTGTGCAAAATTTTAATTTTAGTGTGCAAAATTTTATTTTTTTGTGCAAACTGTAAATGCGTTTTCTTTGCCTATAAAAAGCAAATATACACATTTTTATACCTCTAGAGGTACGTAAGTTAGCAGTGGCGTTAAGATTTTTACGCTTATTACTGTAGAGACGGTGCACAAACACTTTCCGCATCTACCATTTCTGTATTCAATGTTGTACCCAGAAAAAAATTTCAGGAGGCAATGACTTTTTGATTTTGTGTAATGGCTTAAAATGCACTTTTTAGCAATTGTAACACTCATGAAACGCTTTACAAACGCAAGATAACTAACTAACCCACAAGGTTGCAGGGGTCTGGAGCGGCAGCCCCCTGAAGAAAATTTCGATTTTTCCACTTTTTAGACCGAATTTGGTCAACTGGAGACGTATCAGAAAGTTCTTCCGACAAAATTTAAAACAAAAGTTGGAAGTGAAAAATAAAGTAAACTTTACACAAATAAAGTAAACTAATGTACTTGTGTATACATGCATATTCTTTGATGAAAAATAATAAGTATGTAATAGTAAGCCACATAGTCGCAGGGGTTCTGGGGGCGGCAGCCCCCAGAAAAAAATGGGGAATTTTTGATTTTTCGGCCAAATTTGGTCAATTGGAGACGATCAGATAATTTTTCCGGCCGGACCATAAAAACCAAAGGGGGGGACCCTTATGTAAAAAATCACTGGGAAAAATGTCTTGGGAGCTGGGAGGGATTCTCTTCATCCTCCTTGGGTACGCCCTTGTCAGTATTTAAGTGGCACACACTACACAGCAGCTAAAGCCTAAACATTCCGAAAAAGGCAGAATTTTGGTGAAACATCACCAAAAAACAGGCGTCGTAAGGGGTGTCGGGGTATGGGCCAAAACGGCAAAAAAACAACGTTTTCGTCCAAATAAACGGTTTCAATTAAGTCTACGCATGTTTTTAGCCCAGATCAGTCAACTTTTGTTGTAGCAACAATGAGTGAGTTTAGCAAAAAATTGTCGCCAAACAAAATAAGGTATTTCCCCGCAATAGAGTTTTTCCCACGCGAACTTTGAACAGTCAAAGGTAAACGTAAACCACAACGTTTTTAACTGTTTTTGAGCTTAATAAGTATATATAGAGGTAAGGTAACTCTCTGCAAAAGGTTGAAAAATGCAAACATCGTTGGCCAAAAGTCTTATTGTGAAAAATTATGACAGTCAAAAATTTGGAAAATTTTGTCACTTTGGAATTTTGCAACATGCAAAATTTTGATATTTTATAAAAAATGCTACAGGCCTCAGAAATGCACAGAAATTGGTAGCTGACTGAAGTCAGTTTGGGACGCGCTTTCCACTTGCATGTTGCATACTCAAAAAGAACCTATGTCTAAAGGTTCGGCCTATATATATATATACTCGTGTACTGTGTGACATGCAAATTGACCATGATGTACTTGTATATACATGCATCAGCCTTGATGAAAGACAATACTAAGGAATAGTAAGCTACATAATTGCAGAGGTCTGGGGGCGGCAGCCCCCAGAAATTTTTTACGATTTTGCATTAAAAACAGTGCATTCTGAGCATATCACAGGCCCGTCGGGCACTGTGCATTATTGTGCAAAATTTTAATTTTTGTGTGCAAAATTTTAAAAAAGTGTGCATTTGCACAGGGTTTTGCACAAAAAAAAAACCCTGGGGGGGTGGGGTGCGGAGCAACTTTTCCGGCCATTTTTGCTTCGTGAGCCACCAATTTCGCTTCGTGAGCCACCGATTTTTGCTTCGTGAGCTACCTTCAAAGCATTCTGGGGGGGGGTGAAGATGCCTTCTGGGGGGGGGGGGGGGGTGAAACCCCCCCCCCCACGCCCATGTATGTCTATGCTTCTTTTCTACTTTTATTTTTAAGTCCGCCGGCTTTTTTTGTTCTGTTCAGTTTGCTGCTGCCATACGATCTGTCTGAGTGTAAGCTGAAGGCCGACGCAGTTTCACACACTATTTGTAGTGTTTCTTTTAGATCGATTGGAGACTCAAGGTTGTTTTGGACTGTTGTAAAGTATTCACATAATAGGTGGCGCTCGCCTCCCATATTATTGAGAGCAGTCATCAGCTTGCAGCTTATTTGCTTTCAACCTGTGTCTTCGTTTATGTATGTGCTAGGTTAATGCGCAATCTAGTTACTATGTTTTAATTACTATGTTTTAAAACTATCCTAAATATAGTGATAATTATAATAATAGGGACACGTCGCTTTGCACGGGCTGGCCTTGATGTTCTAAACATGAAATAAGCTTACATTATGAGGAACTGACCCGATTCTCTGGTTCCAGGTCAATAAAGTTGGAGTTATTTTATTGTCAAAACTAATATTACGTTTTTTGGCACATAAGTCAGCGAGAACCTACAGTTTTTATGGTGTCACATGCACACATGTACACGGGGTCTCGGTTTGGGGGGGGGGGGCTTGTCCCGAAATTGTCGACATTTAGGGGGGGCTTGTCCCGATATTTTGTCCCAAAAACGCGAAAATTTCCAATTTTTGCCTAAAAATGGGAAATTTTTAGCGAAATTCCGATATTTTTAGCGATTTTTTCGTTTTTTTGGTCATTTTTGAAGCATTTTACGGCGATCTGAAGCGATTTTGGGGTTTCAGAGAGGGGGGCTTGTCCCGACTGGTCAAATCTGAGGGGGGGCTTGTCCCGGAATTTCAAATCTGGGGGGGGCTTGCCCCCCCCCAGACCCCCCCCATGTACATCTGTGGTCACATGAAAGCCGTTTTTATGTCCTACCTGGCGCCGAAAACTAGAACTTTTTAACATTTAGCTAAAAAAGTTATGGCGGAAATAGTTTTTACGTAAACTTTATATTTTTCCAAAATATCACGCAACGTCCGTGTTACAATTTATATAACAAAGGAAATGTTTCCATGAAGTCACCCATATAACTGTGATCCTTACACAAAACTGTTTTTACTTCATCAGTGACCATGGAGCCGGCAATATGGATCCAAATCTGAAAGTTATTTTATTCAAAAAATTTATTTTGCCTTTTTGGGTATATAAGTCAGCGTTAACGTATAGCTATTTTGGTATCAAATAAAAGCCCATCGTCTGCTCTATTTAACAGTGAAAACTAGAACCTTTTACGTGGTCCCTGACAAAAGTTATAGGATAAAGTTCTTTTTAGAAAACATTTTGTTCGAAAAAATTCCTCCGCGACTACTCACACCATGTATGTATTGACCAAAAGTTCGGAAAAATTGAAACAGTTATATATAACTTGCTTCAACGTTATCGTAGAAACATGAAATTGACGGCATTCTATTCATAATTTCAGGGACTTTCGAATGTCAACTTACTTGACGTTGACGGACGCAACGTTCGATCAGCGCTGACTATTAATACGGAACGTTGGTTGCATTTTACGTCATCGGGCGGCCTATCAATCGATAGCTCATGACAAATGCTAGAATCTAAAAAATATTTCACGTCAATGCCATAACCATATAAAAAGTTATGGCTCCTGGAATTTTTCCCTTTTGTTGACTATATACCTGTAATCACCTCATATGCGATCAAATCGCATTGCAAGTCAACTTTGCCTTAAATTTAAAAAATTTTTCAAAATAAATTTTAACGTTTAACACTGCGTGACTTCACGTTGCAGATCTAGTCTAACTAGTCTAAACTAGACGCACTAGTCTTGTATAAATTAATAATAATAATATTGTTATTTCTGGAGCACATGTAAATTGTTTAGATTGTGTATAAATTTGAGAATTAGTGGACTCAGAAAGAGGGTTCCGCGCTATCTTTCTCACAGAAGCACAAACAGCCGTTAAAATATTGATGAGAATTAGTAGCCGGCGCTATGGACTTTCTATATCGCCCTACCTGAGACAGCCTAGAGGCTGGAAAGATAGCTAGTTGTGTCCGGGCGCGTTCCAACTGTGTTCTAAATCCACCGGGTAACGTAGCGAGAACTACTCTCATTAACCTCCCACCGGTTTTTACATCGGGTGTAGTCACCGAACGATGTAAGGGTCGGGGCCTACGGGTAACTCGTTAAGGCTGTTGAAGATGTTGCTGACGAGCGGGAGGGAAACAACAACAATCCATTTGAGTATGATGCTGGGACGTTGGGGGAGGGTAATACATCTTTCAAAATTTGGTTCATCGGTTCCAGTCGTGCGCAAAATTATTTTAGTTACTGAACTTTAGTATTTAAAGAAGTAAATGAGCCAAAGTCAAAAATTTATAGAATATTATATATATACATATATATAAGTTTACAAAATTTTGCAAAGTTTCTGCGAGTTCAACTCCCCCCACCACCAAGCCGCTCGGAACAAGCCCCCTTACGAACTGAGACTTCGTGTATATATACATATTTAACATATCTATACTACACACTAACACACAACAGAAGAGAATGATATTCTAAAAATAAGTACAAACTGCAAATAATTATATACAAAATCTGAAGTGTGCACAAAATTTGGGACTTACCGTAGCACCAAGCCAATACTGCCAGCATCAGATGTTTCAAGCTCATACAGAAAATATTCTTGCTCGGGCGTAATTTCCGAGGAGCGCTGGGAGCTGGATCCGGCTTCACTGTCATTGCCTTGCTGGGAAACCGTCCCCATTTTACAGTTTGGTCCCACAATTTTATTTCACGTGTACCTTACTCAACATTTTCGCGTTGTAAACTACAAACATAAAAACAGAAAAATGACAATTCATGACAAATTTATAAACGAACTTGAATAATATGGCACTTTATGATGTGTATATACGTACCTAACATATTTTTAGTGGGGCGGGGGGCTGGGGGGGCGCGCCCCCCCCCCCATTGGGTCCGGAGCGGAGCGGAGCATAAAATAAGAGCGGAGCGGAGTATAAAAGCGTAATATTTAAAGCATAAGACCCATTTTTTCGCCTAAAAATAGTGTTTTATCGTGAATTTGGTGCGCCCCCCCATGTTGGTCGCCGCCCCCCCCCATGCACTTTTGAGGCATTTAATTATGACTCCTTGAAAATCGCATTTTTAGTGTTCTGTTTTAGTGCATTTTAAGCGAGCGCAGAGCGGAGCGGAAGTCTAAAATGGCTATATAGGCCATAAATAATAACAAGATTCTCGAAGGGAAACCGAAAGGAGGCGCTTTGAGAAGAGAGGCGTTTTTTGGCGAATGTTTCCTCTACACAGGAAAACCACTCCTCTGAATTTTATCCGAAATTTCTGTAAATCAAACTTTGGTTCAGATAAAATTCAGACATCTGAATATTATCTGAAATCTCTGTTAAAATTTTCAGATAAAATTTACAGAATTTCCACAAGCTCCGCCTTCCAGCGCTCATTTTCACAGAAAATTCGTATCTGTAAATTTTATCTGAAACTCATCTGAACAGTTTTACAGAAAATTCAGATATTCTTCAGATCTGTTAATTTTCTCTGAATTTTTTCAGATAAAACTCAGATGTGATTTATATCTGTAAATTTTCACTGAAATCCGTCTGAAAAGTTTCACGTATGTTTCAGATGTTTTTTATTCACTGCAAAAACCTCTGAAAAAGATCTGAAAAGTAGTGTTCTGAACTTTAGACGCAAATTTCAGATATTTATTATTGATCACGTTCAAAAAGTATATATTGTTCTGCGTTGGAACTGACTGCCGCATTTTTGGCATTTTTCCAAATGGTGTTTTTGATTTGTGTGCGTATCTTATTATGCCAAATGTAATTTACAACATTTAATTTACAACATATTTTATTTCAAGCCAATTGGGCAGCGTAAGTTGCATTTTTGCATGTATAGTGGTGCGGGAAAAAAACCCTACGCGTTTTGCGGGGAAAAAAACCCTAGTGCTTCCTGGCCGAACCTTACGACATAGGACCATTTTGAGTATGTAGGTGGAAAGCGCATCCCAAACTTACGTACCACACCAATTTCTGTGCAGTTTTGAGGCCTGTAGCATTTTTTATAAAATTTCAAAATTTTGCATGTTGAAAAATTCCAAAGTGACAAAATTTTCCAAATTTTTGACTTGTCATAATTTTTCACAAAACCACTTTTGGCCAACGTTGTTTGCACTTTTCAAGAGAGTTACCTTTCCTCTATACTTCTGAAGCTCAAAAACAGTGATAAACGGTGTGGTCTACCTGTGACAGTTCAAAGTTTGTGCGGGAAAAAAAACCCTATTTTGTTTGGCGACAATTTTTTGCTAAAATCACCCATTGTTGATACAAAACTTGACTGATCTGGGGTAAGAACATGTGTAGACTTCATTGAAACCGTTTATTCGGCCGCAAAACGTCGTTTTTTGTAGTTTTGGCCCATACACCGACACCCCGTACGAAACCTGTTTTGGTGATGTTTCACCAAAATTTGGCATTTTTTGGAATATTTAGGCTTTAGCTGCTGCGTACCACCTAAATCGAAGAATGGTAGACGCGGGCGGTGTTTGGTCACCGTTTCTAACATAATAAGTGCAAAATTTTATTTTTAATGCATTTAAATACTAAAAAAGTGCATATTTGGGCAGAAGTCATTTCTGCCAAAAAGGGTCGATTTTTGAAGATTTATTGTGAGTCACATCGGTGTCGGAGAAACGGTTTTTTAGTCCATACTGCAGCCAAAGAGTTGTAGAACACAATGGAATTGAGTTTATACTCACTGCTAATAGAACAGCCGAAAAAAGTGGTAGGGTTTTTTCCCCGCATTAGGGTTTTTTTTCCCGCATAGGGTTTTTTTCCCCGGAGGTTTCGAGGCTTATTACTCAGAAATGTGAGTAGTTAGAATCCATTTTATTAGTGCAACAGTTAGGCGAAAGATGGCCGTTATAACAGCCGCGAGCATTAATGGAACCGATTTATGTGGAGCGCAGAAGGACCTGAAAAGTTGAAAATAGGGTTTTTTTCCCCGCACCACTATACATATTTGCAAGATTGAGTTAAATGTAGCGCTTGTGTGTTTCGAATGCATGTTTTTCATTAATTATTGCTAATTTTATGCTTACGTATTGGACTTTTGACCTGATGTGGGCAGGAATGTAAATTTTATCAGCTTTCTTCCTTTCTTCTTGGCTCATGTTAACTTGTGCGCACAACGAACGTCCAAAAACAGCTGTTGTCACCCATCTTTATTTATGAAGTTGTGCATATATGTAGGTTTATTTCGCCAAAAAATCGGCTTCTCAAATCTCAATTCCTCAGTATGCCGCAGATTTAATGGCATAGAAAATAGTACAAATACACAGATTATAAATAAACGAATAGGCCACACACAAATAGAACCAAGAAACAATACTAAACGAATAGGCCACACACAAATAGAACCAAGAAACAATACTAAACGAATAGGCCACACACAAATAGAACCAAAAAACAATACTAAACGAATAGGCCACACACAAATAGAACCAAAAAACAATCACAGTATAAAGACAGAGCATATGGTGACAACTGGGCTGATGAATTAAAATTAATTAAAATTAGTCTGAAAATTATCTGAAAATTTGCTACACCTATCGGGTGGCAGAGAATGACATTCTCTGACTGCTAGGTGAATATTATGTAAAATTTATCTGAAAAACCAGTTAAACCAAGCCAGCGTAGTGTGCTGGCTGCATGGAAATTCTCTGAATTTTATCTGAAATTTCTGTAAAATTTGTGTGAATACAATCTGAAATTTGTCTGAAATTGACCAGCAGAGCCGCAGCGTACTTGTTGAATAGCTGTAAATTTTATCTAAATTTTCTATAAAATCTGGGTGAGTTTTAGGTTAATTGTACATAGGCTTATTTCAGATAAAATTTAGATGAATTTCAGAGTTTCTGAATTCGGGGTGAATGGCTGTAAATTTTATCTGAATTTTGGGTGAAATTCTGGAAATTTTCTGTGGATTCTATCTGAATGGAAAGGGTAAATTATATCTGAATTTTTTTACCTAAAATTCAGATATTATTTACAGGTAAATGAGATACTTCTAATGGCCACTTTCTTCCTGTGCTAGACCAGAATTAACCTATAATTTTTGAAGAAAAGTTGTTCAAAAGGTGCTCAGCTCAGGACCAGGAGTCGATGATGAGTAAAACTCAAACTGAAAAAAATCGAAAATTTTGAAATTTGAGTTTTTGTGAATATTTTTCTATTTTTCCCATATAATCAAACTAGGTCAAGGTTCGGCGGGGGGGGGGGGAATTATTTTTGGCCATAAGAAAATCGAAGTAAAAACAAATTTTTTTGTAAGTAGTAAAACACAGTTGGAGTAAGCGTCTTAAGGTAGCGCTCAGCAACAAAACTCAAAGTATCAAAACAAAATATCAAAGAGACATCAAAAAAAACCTGTTTACAATACAGTTCATCACTTTAATGTGAATGTGTCCAATTTTATGACCATGTCAAATTTCCCATTCACACTAATTTTGTTTTTGACCTAGCTCAGCGAAACTTTAACCGATTTTGATGATCTTGGTATCAATAGAAAGATCTCTCAAAAATCTAGACGTGATTGATCTTCGATTTTTCTTTTTTATTTTTGATTTTGCAAAAAATCGATTTTTCAAAAATCAGTCGTGTTTGACCGACTACAAAAAGTGCTGCGGGCCAAAATTTGAAAATCGAAAAACTTTCACGTCTGCATTTATATTCTTTCTTTCATTGTGCAAATTTTCAACTCAATCGCAAACGGCAGCTGGGTCAGACTGAAGCGGGGGGGGAAAAATTATTTTCGATTCTAATTCGCTTCCTACCCCATCTTTTAATAAAAATATGAAACCCCCATCGTCAGCCATGCCCCCAATCTGATCTCTAGCCCCCAAAATAGCTGTCGCCCCTTTTAATAAAAATCTGAAGTGAAATTATTGGTGTTAAAACCCTTAGGGGTCGAATAAGTCGGAAAAACGGCATTTTTTCGACTAATGATCCGGAGTCCCCCTATATCCCCCAAACCTAGGGGGGGTCGAAATTGAACGCTCTTTCGAATAGGCTAGGTTAGAAATTCGTAGGATGTAAGCTTTAGCTGGAAATCAAACTTTGTCCAAAAATTAAACTTTACATGAAATTTTTTGCGCAAAATTGGATTTAGTCAAAAATATTGCATCAAATGAAAACCTGCTGTGACCATTGAAAGAGCAACTTGTAAGCTACTAAATGCTGAAAAAATTTTGTAAATCGGTTCAGGCTTTGAAAAGTTACAGAACTTTTTCTGAAGCCACCAGGACCAGGCTGATCGAAGCGTTACAGCACAAGTACGGTTCCGTAGAAATTCCGGGCTATAGCTGCAAATTTTATTAAAATATAAAGCTAGTTAGTGTTTTTTAGTGTAGTAAAGTTATTTCTGATGCTTCTTAGCAGGTTTTTTCTTTAATTTAGGCCTCAGGCTTAGGCTTAGGCTTAGTGCTTAGGCTTAGGCTTAGTGCTTAGGTTTAGGCTTAGGTTAGGCTTAGGCTTAGTGCTTAGGCTCAGGCTTAGTAGGTGGGTCAGCAAAGGTTAGTCTTAGTTGCTTGCATCAAATAAAAGGACCCTTGCTACTGTGGAATCATAAATAAAGCTGCACTTTTAAACCTAACTTTGACTGTCAGTGCCAGCTTGGTGCTGAGCATCAGTGACGTTTTCAGTTGGTATTTATGACATTCTATTTCATTAGAAATCGCTACTTATGACCAAAGATGCATATTTTTCTAGAAAAATGTAATAAATTTAATGTCTACGCAAAAAGAAACTAAAACTTTTGAGATGTAAGCTCAATTTAACTACATATGCATATTTAGCCTCTTTTTTGGTTGGCAAAATCAAGATTTTTAGTATGAGTGAGCTAAATATGTTGCAAACAAAGCTGTATTAAGTATATTATTATGTGTTAATTTATGACGATCGAACTTCAGGCTCGTATTACGACTGTATTGGTCATAATTTTCGATGATTAGCCCCAGTATGTCGAAAAACGATGATTTTCGACAAAAATTGCAATTTTTCGAAAATGTATAAATCAACGTTTTTTCGCTTGGAAAGTGCTGAAAATGAACTCAGCGCATGCGAAAACCTATAAAAACGTGTTTTTACGGTAAAAAAATATCACTTTGAATTTTTCCCCCCCGCCTCAGTTGCACCCGGCAGCTGGGACCACAGGAAGCCCAATTAGATGAAAAAATAACAATAAATTATACTCAAAATAACAAGAAAAATTTAGCAATATTTCACTGTAATTTCTACTAATTATCACTCAAAATTCAACAAAAGATCTGCTGCATTTCAGTAAAATATCGAAATTTTTTCAACAAAATATCAACAAAATTTATACAAAAATCTGAACCTATTTCAGCAAGATTTCAATAACATATCCAAGACGTTTCAACTAATTTTCAACTAAAAAACGAAATCTGAGTGCAACGTTCAACAAATTTTCAATCTTTTTATCATCATTTTTTCAACAAATTTTCATCAATTTAACGTTCTGCTATCAACAAAAAGTTTACATTTTTTCTGTAAAATTTCATCAATTTATCATTAATTTTTCAACAAATTTTCATCAATTTAACGTTCTGCTATCAATAGTAAGTTTATATTTTTTAGTAAAATTTCATCCATTTATCATCATTTTTTGAACAAAATTTCATCAATTTAACGTTCTGCTATCAATAGTAAGTTTAACTTTTTCAGTTAAATTTCGTCAATTTATCATCTTTTTTCAACACATTTTCATAAATATTACATTCAGCTATCAACAGTAAGTTTACATTTTTTCTGTTAAATTTCATCAATTTATCATCATTTTTTCAACAAGTTTTCATCAATTTAACGTTCTTCTATCAACAGTAAGTTTACATTTTTTTCTTTAAAATTTCGTCCTATTAATCATTATTTTTTCATAAATTTTCATCAATTTAACATTCGGCTATTAACAGTAAGTTTACATTTTTTTAGTGAAATTTCATCAATTTTTTGTTAATTTTTCAACAAATTTGGTTCAAGAGCAGCTGGGGTGGGGAATAGTGGAGTGGATCTATTTTTGGAGAAGAGCACCTTGAGCGAAGCATTTTTTAAAATAGAACCACTATGCACAAATTTGGACTTCCTGAGCTATCAAGCTATGACCCCTTGAAAATCGTATTTTCAGTGTTTTTGGAAGTGAACTTCAACTTAGGCCAAAGTCTGAAGCCAAAAATGGCTATAATATTTGTTTTGGGATAGCTGTGAGTGCGTAATGATGGGTCACACCGAAGCGGGGGGGAACTATTTTGATTCTAATTCGCTTCCTACCCCATCTTTTAATAAAAATATGAAACCCCCATCGTCAGCCATGCCCCCAATCTGATCTCTAACCCCCAAAATTTTGTCTCGGCTAAGCTGAAAGGATTCTTTAGGCTAAGCTGGCAGGATGTTTCCTGAAAATTTCTATTTTTCAGTACCTAAGCCTGAGCCTGATAAAAACTAAGCCTAAGCCCTGAGCTTAATTCTACGCCCAAGCTATTTTCTCTAGTAAATTGACTAGTTTGTCGAAGAAGTGGGGACATGCCTGGGGATTTTAGACGTATTAAAAACTATGTCAACTTTCAGCCCCAACAGGTAATCGTATGATTCAGAACTGTGGCGCAAACTTTTTGTAAAAAACATGAATTTTGGAAAGGACAAATTTTTTTTAAACGCTTGTCCTAAAAAGATAAGCAACGGATGACTTTCAAAACACACACTTAATGATGGCAAAACTTGGGTCTACTTAATGCAAAAAACCGCTTGCGATTTGAATTTGTAAACGCCGAGCTATGGCTTTAAAAAAAACACCTAAAAACGCAATTACCCCCTTAAACACGTTAAGGTTCAGGCTTAGGCTTAGACTCAGCCTTAGGTTTAGGTCAGAAGATAGAAATTTTTAGGAAAATTTCTGATAGCTAAGCCTAAATGTTGCCATAAAATAATAAAGGCGATTCGGCCTGGCGACGATTCGGCCTCGTGACGATTCGGCCTTGTGCAACATTTTCGGCCTGGCGACGATTCTGCCTCGTGTTATACGACCAAAAATGCTTCCCCCAAGGTGCTCTACTAAAAGAAATAGGTCCACTATTCCCCCCAACTGCATCTAACCTGATACTTCATTGAATTTTTTTGACAAAACAATGAAAGCACAGATGAAACATTGTTCAGTTACGACACTTTTTGGTGGTAAATTGGAAAAACTGTTGAAATATTGTTGAAATTTCGAGTGAAATTTTAGTGAAAAATGAATGAAATTTTGCTAAAATTTTACTAACAATTTTGTTAAACTTGTGACGAAATTTTGTTGAGAAATGAATGAAATTTTGTTGAAATTTTACTGAAAATTTTGTTGAAATTGTGATGAAAGTTTGTAGAAAAATGAATGAACTTTTGTTGAAATTTTACTGAAAATTTTGTTGAAATTGTGACAAAAGTTTGTTGAAAAATTATTGAAATTACGTTGAATTTTAGTAGTAATTTCATAGAAAAATAACAGAAATTTTTCAAAAAATTGTTGAAAATTTGTTGACATTTTGTTGAAAAATAAATGAAATTTTGTTGAAATTTTACTGAAAATTTTGTTGAAAATGTGACGAAATTTTGTTGAAAATATAGTGAAATTACGTTGAATTTTAGTAGAATTTTCATCGAAATATAACAGAAATGTTGCAAAAAAATTGTTGAAAATTTGTTGAATTTTTGTTGAAAAATAAATGAAATACAAAAGAAAATTTTTTCAAAAATATTTCAACAAAATATCATCAACTTTTCGCCGCATTGGGTTTCCTGTGGGACCAGGTCCAAAAAAAGTAGTCGATTTCGCTACGCAAAAATGAAAGGTTTGCCCACACGTTTCACTTTTTCAAAAATTAGACCTTTCCTAGGACTGCATATTTCCGTTGAAAAAGTTACCAAAAGCCATACTCAATTTTTTAAGAAATTAAATCAAAAATCTGACATTTTCGAAGATTTATCAGCTTTGTAGGTTTTTCATTTTGGATTTGCTATTTTCACGGCTAAATAACTCAGCAAAACTTCAACGTATTCTTAAGTTTAATACATCAATTTAAAGCTAAGAAACCGCATATTTCAATGATATGAGTAATCATTTTATATGGAAACAAAAATTTTTTTGCTACGGCTACAAAATTGCCCAAAAAATTAAAAAAAAAATTTTATCACAATATGCACATCAAATGAAAGCTATTTTCATTTTGAACAACTTTCCTACAAGATATTATGGTCAAAAATGTCGCTGAAAAAAATTAAACGCCAAAGTCGGTTCCCCTGAGCGCCACCTTAAGGTGGTTAAGATTAAGGTAGCGCTCCTGAAATGTGGGTTTTGGCCATTACTTTGAAAATGCGTAAAAATTACTATACATAGTAAGAACAAAAGTTGTTCAGGCTTAAATTTCCTTCAATTTGATGCGCATATCACAATTTTTCGATGCGAAAAACTTTTGAAAATTTTTCCGCTTTTTTCAGCAAGAAAAATAGATTTTCACGTAGCTTTAGTTACAGCAAGGCCCATCATATAAACATATAAATTCCAAAACTAAGCCTAAGCCTCAGCCCAAACTAAGCTTGTTATTAACTGTGGGACTAAGCCTAAGCCTAAGCCTAGGCCTAAATCGAAACTTGAGCCGATATTTTGGTGTTTTTTAAAACACACACGCACACTCACACAGTCACACGTGTGTAGCCTTGCTGGAAGGAGAGTAAAATTAGATTTTCACGGAAATAGCTTAACAAGCCAGTGCATTTACATGTATGTAATGACATTGGAAGATTGAAAAACACTCGCGGCTGTGTTTTACTTGAACATACTAAAAAATATTCTAAGTTTAATTGAGTGTGGAGAAATTTTTTTGTGAAATAAAGCAGTACTGAATGATGCTGAAATAAAGTGCGTGTGAATACAAACGCAAATTTTCGGCTTGCGATTTTAGAAAACTGGCTCACTGAAGGAAATTAAAATTTGGCTCATGAATGCACCTAAAGCAAATCGATCGTATTTGAGATATGTAGTTAAATTTACGTTTTTCGAAAATAGTGATTTTAGTGTTTTCCAGCATATCAATCATATTCATCGAAAATGACAATTTGCGACCGCTCAATCAATTATGACAAGCAAAATGAGCTATTGATTGTGCAACAGCTATCTAGCTGCGAAGAGTGAAGAGAAATCGCAAGCCGAAATTCCACTCACGTTTGGTCTACCTACAGTGAATGCTAATTTGTATCATTCAACTTCTTTTTTTGTATTTGGGCATACATACTTCAGGGGGCGCTCCGGGAATCAAGGACTTTTAAAAACAGCCAAAATGACCTATCATTCTTGAAGGAAAGTTGCCCAAAATACTATTTCTGATGTTTTGACGTGCACATCTCTATAGCAAAAAATTTGCAAAAAATTGGACAATTTACTGTTTTTATTCGACTTTTAGACAAATTCAGCAAGTAAGCCAGTGCATCAACGCTTTTTGAGGTTTTCCAAACAGACGATACGTAGATTTTAGTAGTCGTAATGGAAAATTAAAACAATTTTATTGCATTCTGTGCAAAAAAATTGCACAAGAAACCATTTTCAGAAGCAGCAGACTCAAATATAGGCTGTGTGAATACAAAACCAATTTTTCGCCATTCGATTATAAAATGCTGGTAAAATATTTTTCTACAAAATTTTGCACAATTATAGCCTTAGGCTCTGTGCAGTTGAACAATCTTTTAGTTTTTTAAAATAAAGCTTAGAAATTTTTTTATATGAATTTTATTGCTCTGAGTTCGACTTCGAAAACACATAATGATATTTTTTATCCAAACCTGACATAAATGTTAAAAACCAAAATAATGTTCAACTAGAGAAGCACATAAGCTACATTTTGGTATATGATCACGATAGACACACACGCTCACACAAACAGTGTCTTTCTAGAACTGCTCAATATTAAACCGAAGGCATGTTCACCAAGCCTAACTAAACGTTATGCTTTGCAGAAACAACTACAGCTAACATCAAAAAGTCCAGACGTGTGACCACAAGATTAGTTACCGCTTATTTGTCTCCGAACGCCTGCTGTTTTGCGACGGTGATAATGCACAACCGTCGTAGGTTGACATCGACTTCTGTTGTTTCCAAGCAACTACAACTAGCAATTCACAAATGTTGTGTGTTACGTATAGGTTCTTCCGATTTTCCTTCAAATTATTTTTTAAATAATTTGCCTTTGACAAAAGTTAATTCAATTTCGGATCTTGGTGTAATTATCTCATCTAATCTTAAATTTCATGAGCACATTGCAAAAATAGCGTCCACTGCATTTAGAATCTCAGCTCTCCTTCTCAATAGTTTTGTATCAAGGGATCCTAAGCTGCTTACTAAGCTTTATATTGCTTATGTTAGACCTATCTTAGAATCAAACAGTGAAGTCTGGAATCCTTCTTATTGCAATGACATTGATATTTTAGAGCGCGTCCAACGTTTCTTTACTCGTAAGGTAATCAATCTATCTAGTCTCTCATATGAAGAAAGATTGGAACACTTAGGTCTCTCTACTTTACAGGTACGTCGTCAGTTTAAAGATATGGTTCTGACTTATAAGATATTGAATGGATATGTCAATATCCATCCTGATACATTTTTTACTCTAGCACCTGCACTTCATGGTACCCGTGGTCATGCTTGGAAACTCCAGTTACCTAGAGTTAATCTGACCCTTTGTCAACACTTTTTCAGTTTTCGTGTCATAGCTGATTGGAACTCTCTCCCCTATGATGTTGTGGTGGCACCTACTGCTGCTATGTTTAAACGGCGCCTACGTAGCCTATGGCATTTATAATGGGACATCTCTCTCTTTGTGTTGTTATTATTTTTGTTTTCTTTCTGTGCCTATGCTAAATAATAATAATAATAATAATAACTCTGAAGTCGAGAGGATGGCAAAAAAGGTTTATATCAAAATTACCCTCGTCTGCATAACCAAAAATTGTAGTAAAAGTAACGCTTTGTGACCCAACAAAAGTTTTTTTGTCCAACCAACTATTTACAAATAAAAGTGAGTTTTAAAAGCTTTTTGTAATACATTGCAACAGTCTGCGGTGCGTCGTGCACAGGCTACTTATCTTGTGCACAATTCGGAAGAAAGTAGGGAAATTTGAAAGTTCAATTTAATACAAATAGAAAAGATTGTGGCATTTTTTGACAACATTAAACATACACAACTATCAACCAGGTCATATTCTTCCGAAATCAAGCGTATGGTTTGAAATAGATGAATGATGATGATGCATTTTTGAAGCAGAAAACTTTACATATATCGTCTTGCTTGCAGTTATTTCAGACGTGACTATCTCCAGGGTGACCAGTGTCCAGTACCCTTTATAAGGTTAATTTGTTTGTTTGTCACCTGGCCAGATCTCAGTGGCAAAATTTAAACATAAAATTTTTGTGTAAAAAAAACGGAACGTGATAAAACAGAAAAGAAAAGGCAGCATTGTGTATGATAGACCGAAATGGGCATAAATAAAATTACACGCTGACCAGTTTTACTGTAGCAATAAGTACAAGTTGAGCGAATTGTTTTGTAATTATGTATTGAAACCTGAAGTCATAATTTACCCTAAAATTTTGAAAAGTGTTATGCATGCAACCGTGACTAAAATTAACAAGAATACTATGCATTGAGTAGATATTTTAACTATAAAATTAATAATACATGTCATGTTTTTGAGTTTGAAACCAGTGTAATTAACAATTGTAGTAGCATGTAATAATTTTATCCGTTAAGTTGTTCATCAATTGCTAACTTAAAAAACGCATCGACTAGATTTTTCTTAATTTTAAAGTCTGTCTTCACCAAAAGTGCGTTTTCTTGTACTTCATGTTTGAGGTTTTCAAATTCAGAAACACTGCCAAGAAAAGCTGGCAATGGAATATGCGGGAGCATTTCTTCATTGACTACAGTTTCAAGCATGTCTTTAATCTTATTTCCAAGTGCTTCATCCGCCTCTGGCACCTTTGTTTCTACTTTGGTCAATTTAGTACGCAGCCGAAAAGTATCTTTCAGAGCATTGAACTCTCCGTCACCTTCTAGTGCTATTTTTCCATTTCCAATGATGAATCGCCGACGCCTGTCGGCAACACCGTCGGTTTTCTTTATTCCAGAATCTTCCCATGATCTTACAGCTAACAATTGAAGATCTCCAATTAGATAAAATTTTATTTCGCCGTCTTCTACTATAAAGTATGGGCTTTCGGTCGGATTTACTCTAACTTCCAGATCATGATTACTATATCTGTCAAGTTTGCTTTTTACAGTTTTGCCAATGCAGTCAGATTTACATGTCATTTGCAACAGCTTGTTCCATTTTTCCGCTGTGTCTGGATTAAGTTTAATGTTCAATTGATCTTTACTGTATGCATGATGTAGATACGAATTTATGATGTAATCCGATAGCCGTACGTAAACCATATACTTTTGCTGGTCATCGTCAAATTTTTCAAATTCTTCAGGACCAAATGGAGTACCTCCCTTGCCTTTAGTAGAAATTTCTCCAGACTGTTTGAATTCGGCGTACGATTTTTCAACGCGTGGTTTTTTCACGTGGCGATAATCGATTTCGTAGTCGGCCATTGTTAGTTCCGAAATAGCCGTCCGTTGGACATTGTTCTTTTCAACTGCCAGCGATGCCTTATCGTCCAAAAGTTTAAGAGCGGTGGAAAGCGTACTTTGAAAAACGTTCTTCAATTTATAACAAATTTCTCTGAAACAATTATCATATTTTTAATAACCACTTCGTTATTTTTTATAAAAGACTATTTTAATTCATTTTTTTAGAAATTGGCTCGGGAAAAAAACTGGAGCATTATGCATTATTGTTAATAGGTAAATGAATTAAATCATTTAATAAGGTTAAAAAACAATAATTAACCTGTAGCCACTAATAATCATCTTAATCGAACTATGTTACTCAACAATAGTGTTGTTCCGTCAGAGCGTTTTCGTTTAGTTTTAGTTATAGTTTTGGTATAAACCACAGTTTTAGTTAAGTTTTAGTTACGGTTTTGGTATAACCCTTAATTTTAGTTAGGTTTTAGTTATAGTTTTGGTAGAAGGCTTAATATTAGTTTAGTTTTAGTTATAGTTATGAGCAAGGGAAAAAATTAGTTTTGGTTATAGTTATGGTATAGTTTTAGTTATGGTACAACTGAGTTTTAGTTATTGTATAGTTCATAGTTATGGTATAGTTTCAGTAAATTTAAAGTTTTAGTTATGGTGTAATCATATTGATTTTATCGTGATGAACTCTACAATACTCAGTGGATCACGTAAGATACTTCACGATGAACTACCAAATCTGGGGCTATAAAGCTTGACTAGTTTATTCTACTGAAGGGATCTTTAAGCTGCTTTTTGGAAATGTAGATCTTTGTAAATTGAAAATATGTAAATTTTTAGCACTTAGTCAACAATACCGAAAAACAACCTATGCAATGGCAATGAATATATTTTGCATGCAATTACATACCTACAGATATGCAGCTTACTGGACAAAACTAACTGGCTTACTGGCCATACAATTATCACAACTTATCAGTTTTATATACCTTTGAAGCACTCCTTTGACATAATCATTAATTTGTTTGCGATATTTCTTCTTTCTTGCGAATTTAACTCCGTTCCCCTTGAGTCTATCGATCTCCAAATCAAATTGCTTGATTTCAACTTTGCATTCTACTACTTTCATGTCCAGTTTACGGTTTTTGCCAATATTAAGTTGACTGGTTATGTCAACATCAACATCTTCGGCAGATATTTTTGTTGGTCCTAAAAGTTGCAAAGAATGATTTCATCAAAAAAGCACAATATTTAACTTGTATTTAACTTATACTACTCTCCTAATGTTAATGCATTTTTGCAATGTATTCTTTCTACGTTACTAACTAGAATCTGAGCTTGGCGTCAGTAAGCATATTATATCATATATTATTTTTTGTATTAATATCTGCATTTGGAATATGCAAGTTTAGTTTGTGTAACCCTGACAAGCCTTGCATTTCCACTTTGGGCTGTCAAGTTTAATACAGACCGATCACTATTTCTTCAACAAAATTACTCTTCTACTCGTTGGCAGGGCCTTTTTTAGTTGCTATCAGTCTATGAATACCCACTTTGGGAAGAACGGTTCAGACTGAATCAAAAATTCTACACAGTTTCTTGTTCAGAGCTTACAAGCTCAACTTAAATTATTATATTTTTCGACAATTCAACTGATTTGATAGACCAAGAACAAAATAATAACCTTTAGCTGAGAGTTTCTTATACGATCCGGAAACGTCACCTTCACTGATGATGTCAGCGTTTTTGACAAAAAAGTTTATTTTGTCATCTGGAACAAACTTCATTTTGTAACTGTCAGGTTCCCTGAAAAAACAAATTAGTTTAGTAATTTTGGGCTGGCTGCGCCCAATAAAAAAAATCAAACACATGTGTAAAAAACTGCTCTACCCCTTCACAAAACAAAAGTCTAGTTTAGCAGACTATTAGCGCGCAGCTACACGCAGCTAAACTGTTTTTTACTAGGGTCTCGGGTCCCCAAAATTCTGCAAAGTTTCAGCGCAATCGGGCAACGCTACGCAAAGTTGCTGGCTCAAAATATTATACTGAGCAGTGCTCACGGTAATTTTCGGCATTCGATATCTTTTTGCTGCTTTAACCGATTCGGCTCAAATTTGGCATGAAGATAGACTATCATTGTGCGCAGTTGAACATTCTTTTATTTTTTTAAAACAAGCAGAAGTTTTATGCAAAAGGTGTTCTGAGTTCTGATTAAGCACAAATGGCAAGAGTTAATTGGTTAGCCAATTCAAAAATCTGCTGCGCAGCTAAACTTTTAGTAAATGGGCGGGCTCATAATAGCATCCATGAATTGATTATATAAAGTAACGGCAAAGGATTTAAGTATGAAATTGTGTGTGTTGCGCAACAATGACAGTACAATGTATATGTATTCCATATAAGCAATGTCACTGGATTCCTTTCAGTTTGATCAAGAGAAAATATTAAGGAAGAATATGACACTCATCCCTGTTTTAGCAAATCATCGAAACAATGCTCCGGCCGAAATAGCCGTTTTAAGCCTTCATTCCAGGTGTAACCCCCTTCAAATCAGGGATGTGTCTTGATTTCAGGGCGGGGGTACCTTTCTCTTGTTTCAGCATACTGCAAGCACAAAATCGGGGGTATCTTGATTTCAGGGGGAGGTTACCCCCTCTCGTTTCAGCACAACACCAGCTTACCACAGAGTTCATGCTGGTGGTCTGCTAAAATGAAGGGGTACCCCCCTGAAATCAAGATACTTCCTTGATTTGAGAGGGTCCCAACCCTGGAGTCAAGACTCAAGACATGTTTTGATTCGAGAAGGAAGGTACCCCCCTAAAATTAAGGCGTCAAGCGGCTATTTCGGCCGGAATATCGTTTCATCCTATTAGCTAGAATAGAACAGAATAGAGAAGAGTGTCATACTCTTCCCTTAGGTATGTACTCTTGGCTTCATACACAAATGTGAGCGGGCTTTCCATGCAAGGGGTGCTGTTGTACTCACCATAACAATTATTGTTTAGATGTTTACAACCGTGAACAATCTACATTGCATTTGCAACAAATGTTGCTGAGATTGATTTGTTAGTGTACTGTATTTCATTTCAAATTCATTTCATTTCAAATTTCATTTTAATTTAATCTCCATTAGTGAAGGTAAAGGCATTTACATGAGCATCGTCAGCTAATATGCATCAAAATTAGATTCTTTGAAGTTCAAAGAACATGTTCAAATTAGGTTTCAAATACGGAAATGTAATATGCATAGAACGCAAACTGGTCATGTGTGTGTGAGTGTGTGTATATATAAGTGCCTTTCGCAAACACCAACTAATTTGCATATTATGCATGTGTGTGAAGCGATACACACATCAACATATAGTTTCATGATTACACTAAATTATAGGCCCATTACAAACCAGCCTGGGTATCAAGAGCACGCATTGTGCACTTTGATACCCAGACTCATTCTAAATGAGCTGCTGCGCTGTGGCGCAGCAGCAATAATGTTATAGACCATGATACCACTGCTTTTAGTGCTGAGAGACCGACCTCGAAAATACAAAAATTGCAGTTTTAACAAATTCGCACTAAATAATCGAAAACAAAAATAAAGTTCAACTAGAGGAGCGCAACTACATTGTGACATATGAATCATGATTGCAAGACAAACATGCTAATAGTTATCGCTTGCCGAAAAGTCACTCACGTGCAGTGCTCTGGCAGTCACGTGACATTATCACGTGATTTGAAATTTTTACACAAGGGTTATGTCTTACCATACTAAATACTTATTTAGTAATATTCTAGTTTTATCAGGTTTTTGCTGACTTTTGAGGCAACTCCCGATTCCCGGAGCGCCCCCTTAAACAATGCCTATGTCCTATGTTTGATGTGGTGTTGCAATTTGCAACCTAGCATGAAAGAAAGAGGCGTAACGTTAAAGCTTAAAATATGTAGAATATTTTAAATGTTATATAGAAATATACTAAAAGGTTAATTCAAAAAAATTTACCACTTTGTTTTGTGCGACTACCAGTTTTGTGCGACTAACAAAATATTTATCAGCGTACGAATGCCCCACTGGAAATCAAACCGCCACTCTCCGAATCTACAGACCAGCGCTGTACTATTTGAGCTATTGGTAAATGCTAAGTTGTATTAACGTTATATCACATATCTTACTACTTACCAACGTTATTACACGATATACTGACAAAAATTACATGCTACAGACTCCAGAGTCAAAAAGAAGTCGGTATCACTTGACTCGGTAGTCGGGAGTATACGGCATATGCCAGATTCAACTATCAAATGCTTCCGACTTTGCTATTAACTCTGGAGGCTGTAGCAAGTAATTTTGGTACTGAAGCAATTATGTGCTAAAATGTAATTGCTTCAGTACCAAAATTACTTGCTATAGCCTCCAGAGTTATAGCGAAGTCGGAAGCATTTGATACCGGAGTCAAAATATAGAGTTGAATCTGGCATATACTCCCGACTACCGAGTCAAGTGATACCGACTTCTTTTTGACTCTGGAGTCTGTAGCATGTAATTTTTGTCAGTATATCGTGTAATAACGTTGGTAAGTAGTAAGATATGTGATATAACGTTAATACAACTTAGCATTTACCAATAGCTCAAATAGTACAGCGCTGGTCTGTAGATTCGGAGAGTGGCGGTTTGATTTCCAGTGGGATGAATGCTGATAAATATTTTGTTAGTCGCACAAAATTGGTAAATTTTTTTGAATTAACCTTTTAGTATATGTCTATATAATATAACATTTAAAATATTCTACATATTTTAAGCTTTAACGTTACGCCTCTTTCTTTCATGCTAGGTTGCAAATTGCAACACCACATCAAACATAGGACATAGGCATTGTTTAAGGGGGCGCTCCGGGAATCGGGAGTTGCCTCAAAAGTCAGCAAAAACCTGATAAAACTAGAATATTACTAAATAAGTATTTAGTATGGTAAGACATAACCCTTGTGTAAAAATTTCAAATCACGTGATAATGTCACGTGACTGCCAGAGCACTGCACGTGAGTGACTTTTCGGCAAGCGATAACTAATAGCAAGAGTACATAATAATGTCTCACTCTTTAAGAAGAGCGAGACACTCTCCTTTCTGCCTGTGATATAGCGCAGGCAGATGCGCTCGTCATTTCCAGCCCACATGTCGTTTTATGCAACATGTGGGTAGCCAATCAGAAGCGACCTTCGCTTCTAATTGGCTGGACGCCTGTGCACGTGCTCCAATCAGCACGCAGGCGGCCTCACGTGCTATTGCCTGAAATTTGTCAAAAACACATTTAACTTACCAGTTAACATCGTATTCAGCACATACTAGCAATAATCGCTGAAAACGGTGATAAAAATGTCGGCAAAATATAACTTTGGGTAAAAAAAAAACAAAAAACCCCCCAACCCGACCGATCATGGCAAACTGTAACAATGAAATGGCTGTAATGGCGGCCAGTGTGCTGATTGGAGCACGTGAAGCCGTCTGCGTGCTGATTGGAGCACGTGCACAAGCGTCCACCCAATCAGAAGCAAAGGTCGCTTCTGATTGGCTACCCACATGTTGCATAAAACATGGGCTGGAAATGACGAGCGCATCTGCCTGCGCTATAACACAGGCAGAAAGGAGAGTGTCTCACTCTTCTTCTATAAAGAGTGAGACACTATTATGTACTCTTGCTAATAGCATGTTTGTCTTGCAATCATGATTCATATGTCAAAATGTAGTTGCGCTCCTCTAGTTGAACATTATTTTTGTTTTCGATTATTTAGTGCAAATTTGTTAAAACTGCAATTTTTGTATTTTCGAGGTCGGTCTTTCAGTACTAAAAGCAGTGGTATCATGGTCAAGAACATTATTTTAAAAAAATAAAAGAATGTTCAACTGCGCACAATGATAGGCTATCTTCATGCCAAATTTGAGCCGAATCGGTTAAAGCAGCAAAAAGATATCGAATGCCGAAAATTACCGTGAGCACTGCTCAGTATAATATTTTGAGCCAGCAACTTTGCGTAGCGTTGCCCGATTGGGCTGAAACTTTGCAGAATTTTGGGGACCCGAGACCCTAGTAAAAAACAGTTTAGGTAGATAAGCAATGTTACACTGTTCTTTAGATAATGCTAAAAGTGTACCAAATCGAACACAGTTTTTGGTAAAAGCCGGTTGGCGGGCAAAAATGGACGTGAAAATTAATTTTGCCGTTTCAAACGTTTTTCACATGCTATTTTGTGTCTAATGATGTGAATTGATGATTGCTTAATAAATTTTTGCTCAGTGTTCACCCATTTGGCAGTTTGCCACTAAAAACTATAAAATTTGGCAATTTTCTAAATATCTTGATATTGGTATCAAATGAAAGCCCACATCATTCTGAGTAACTTTGCTTCTTGACACAGGTCCGAATTGGTTAGTTGAAAAAAGTTATGGCCCAATACCTTGATTCCCGGAGCGCCCCCGGGTGGCACTCTGAATAACCGACTTTGGGCGATAAAATTTTTCAACGTAAGTTTTCGTTAAACTCAAGAAGAAAAGTTGTTGCAAATTAAATTAGCTTTCATTTGATGTATATAATGTCAAATTTTGTTCAACTTGAAATTTTAACCTATTTTTTAATGGGAAAAAAATGTTTACATCGATATTGCAAAAAATTCTACATGGCTTTTGGTACTTTTTAAAATAGTTCTATGTAGCTAATTGCTAGTTGTAACTTTTCAAAAAGTCGTTTGTGTAGGCAAACATTTCTAAAAAAATTTCCAAAATACGTTGACCAACATTGACAAAAATACACTATTTTTCAAACTAATTTTTCGTTTGCTACTTTTTGGCTTCTGAAACTTTACTTAACCGATTTTAGTACAAAAAAATTAGCTCTATTTTTTGGAAAATACGTATGTGTAGGCAAACTTCAGGTTTCTGAAATTGGGCTATAGCATACATTTTTTTAAAATTACTGTCAGCTGCCAAAACCGATCCGCATGAAACTTTGCAGACTGTTAAAGCGGATGTATATGGAGGCGCCAAATTTTTTGAATTGTAATTATTATGATTTGGCTCAATATGATAGGCTTTTTAAAACGTCACTTTTGATAGAAAGTAAAATAACTAAAAATTCATCGCCGGTAACGAAAATTCGACAAAAATGGCACCTCGGCAAGATAATTATCTTTAAAATTTTTCAAAATTTCAATTTTGATGCAGTCATAAAATTTGCTAAAATGTTCCGAGACTCATCAAACTTGGCAAAAAGACATGTCTGGTGTGTGGTGATGGTCTTGGCTGCACTTGAGCAAACAAGTTCGTATCAGCAAGAAACAAAAAATTATAGCAGTTTGATTTATTGGAAGTTACTCAGAGCGCCCCCTTAAAATGAAAATGATTGCAACTCACCTATATTCGATGACACGAACTTTCGTCATTTCGAATTCCCCAAAATCAAATTTTCTTTCAATTTTGTCCACTTGAATGCTTTCGGCATTTTTGCTTATTAGACCAGCAATCACATAATTTATTTCATCCAGTCCTTTTTCAGTTAAAATCATACTGATACCTGCAAAAAATTTGTGCTCTTAGCTCGATTCATACAAACAGCCGTAAGTTCGTTCAGCCGGCAAAACTACGAAAACAATAACACTATATTATGTTAATTTGGGGTGCGTCGTGGTGGTATACAGCCTTCATGAATCATGCTGTACAACTGACCACTGGCCTCACTTGTAGCCGTTATGATATACAAAAAAGTCCGAAAGGTTACAACAATTTTCTTCTGATCACAGTTTCTAATATAGTGACCATTGCATATGCCAAATTTTAATATTATAAAAAGCCTCTGTCAATTCAGAGTGATGTCAACAACTGTGATCAGACAGAGAAGAATGAACTGTAAAGATTTTAAATTAAAATTAAAATAATTTATCTGCTCATCACTACAAATATCATAACATTTGTATACTATTCGGGTTATAGGCTATATAGGTTAGTATAACAATTTCAAGAGGCAAACCGTTAATCTTTGGCATTAATAGTGGAGTAATGTTTTTGTCATTTTACCGGCATCAGTTGTGAACTATTTGGTTTCTCAATTTCAATGCTGTCGCAAACAGAAGAATAACTTTTGTAAAAGTGTCCAATATTAACAGCAAACTATTCTTGATTTCAGAGTGTTAAATGCCACAGTGTAATCTGCTATAATTTTTGCACAGCACCGATAATAATATCTTAAACATGCTAATTGCTAACGCAAATACCTAGCTTGCCAAGAGTACAGAACACTAACAGTGTCTCACTGTTCAATCTTGAGTGAGACACTATTATATACACTTGGGCCAATTCCTTAAATAGATTAAACAGATGAGATTAAAATTGTGAGTAACTCATGACATCGTGCATGAAAACATACATAGGTTAATTAGCTATACAAAGTGTTTACTATACCTCACCGGCCACTAGGGCACAATTTCATAAATGTAATATCAATTCTGTCTTCTGAGACAAGCTATTAAGCTAACGAGTTTTAATCTAATCCGTTAAATCCATGTTAAGAATTGACCCTTGGTCTTTTCAGCCTGAGAGCTTCTATCTAACTTTATTGGACTCACCATGAGCTCCTTTTTCGCCTTCAGGGGGTTTAGACCAGCCATAGTGGAAGCTCAAGGCCAAGAGTATATAACAAAGAATTTGCATTGCTGAGAACAGGCAAAACAACTGAAACCGTTTTTAAAATTTTTAGTTTTATTTACAGGAAAGGTAATAACAAGAAAGTTTCGGTGTATTTTAGTTTTACGCCTACTAGAATGTCGTGTAGTGTCTATGCATTAATTATACCACGTACCAACTTTTTGTTAGATCAAAAATTGTGTCATTGTTTTGTTAAACTCACTCGCTGTTTACAAAGCGCGACTTCGTCAGAAAAACTGTAAATAACACTTGTTTCAAACTTAACGGTTGTTGTATTTGTATTTTGTGGCGAAATTAGTTCTAGTTGAATGTTCATGCAAATGTAAAATTAACAAGGAATAAAATAAACTGAATTGTTATTTTTACGGGCCGCTTATATAGTCTGTTCTGTTTTCTATGTTTCAGTCTCTCTTTAGGTAGGTAATGCAGAACAACCGCAAGCAAAAATTGCAGCTCCGCAACCGCAGGCAAAATGTGCCGCTTCGGGCTCGAACCACTGACCCGATATCAATTATGTTCAGTTGCATACAGCATTACCAAGTAAGCCAACCGGGCTACCGGAACTGTTTGATTAAACCAAGAGTACATATAAGGCGTTTCACTCTATCTATGTAGAAGAAGAGTGAGACACTCTCCAGCCTGCCTGTGTTCTAGCGCAGGCAGATGCGCTGGTCGTTTTCAAGCCACATGTTGCCGTTTTGTGCAACATGTGGCTGGCGAATCAGAAGCGAGCTCCTATTCTCTGATTGGCCAGACGCCTGTGCACGTGCTCCAATCATAAACGGGATAGGGATAAAAGGTTAATAACTCGTTATTCATTTTTAGTCGGCTTGCAAAAACATTAAAAAGGGTTTGCAAATACCTTTCGGGGTATTTTGGCAAACTATTAGCGAAATTGATTGAGAAAAGTTTATATCTCAAAAGTTTCTCAATCAATTTCGCTGAAAGTTTGCCAAAATATCCCCAAAGGTATTTGCAAACCTTTTTTTAATGTTTTTGCAAGCAGACTATGAATAAATGATGACTTATTAAGCTTTTAACCCTATCTTAATGCTTATCAACGCATCAGCGATTATATACTAAAGTGTGTTACGCAGAGAATCTACGCGCTGATTGGCCAGCCACATGTTGCACAGAATGTCAAATGTAGCCTGAAAACGACCAGCGCATCTGCCTGTGCTAGAACACAGGCAGGCTGGAGAGTGTCTCACTCTTCCTCTATATAGAGTGAGACGCTATTATGCACTCTTGACTAAACATTGATTGCTGATTGCTGTGAACGGCGACCTACCTGCCTTTCCAGTGTTAATTAACACAGAAAATTTGACCTGCCAAGAATTACGTAGAATTTATAAAGTCTAAATATAGTATATACTATATATACGCGACCCCTGAGGGGCAAACAGCGCAGCACTCAAATAAGATGCGGTTGTCTGTCTATCTATTGTGATGAGCATCACGCTACATTAACAATATTTTAGTTCTCGTTAAGACCTAGTCCATACGCAAAATGAATGCCTGTTTTCTGGAATGCTTACTAACTAAACTTTACGTACTTGTCATGTTCGTTTGTAATTGTACCCCAAAAGTAGCTTTTCCCCAGACAGATATACCGTATTACCTCGAATAAAGCCCCTGTCTCGAATAAAGCCTCCGTCAAGCCACTCACAAAATTATAAAACCCCCGCCTTGAATAAAACCCCCGGGGGCTATATTCACAATGTCCTTTTGACTTACGTCTGGGCCCTGCTAACTCAAGTACAAGTTACATTGGTAACAATTGGAAATTTTAGAAACGTTAGGTACAATATAATTGTTATGTACAAGGGTAAGATTTTACAAGAGCTGCACTTGTTACAACTGGTTTGAGCAACTGGGCCCATCTGGTCAGTAAAACTTCACCAAGAAGTAAAGCCCCCCGCCTTGAATAAAACCTCCGTTTGGACCTTCATGAAACAAGCCCAATCTGCGGCAAAATCTTCAGTAAGTATAAACAAGAGTACATAATAGGGAAGAGTATGACACTCTTCCCTATCGTAGCTAATCGGCCCGGACGATGCTCCGGCCGAAATAGCCCTTTTACGTCTTGATTTCAGGGGGGGTACCCCCCCCCCCTAGAATCAAAACATGTCTTGATTTCAGGGGGGGGACCCCCCCCCCTCAAATGCCGGAAGTGTCTTGATACCCCCCCCCCTCGTTTCAGCACACTGCCAGAGCAAATTTGGTGGTGTCTTGATTTGAGGGGGGGGAACCCCCCCCTGGTTTCAGCACACTGCCAGCATGAAATCTGTGGTGAGCTGGTAACGTGCTGAAACGAGGGGGGGGGGTTCCCCCCCCCCCTCCCCGCCCCCCCCCGGGGGGTAGTCCCCCCCCCCCCTCAAATCAAGACACCACCGATTTTGCGCTGGCAGTGTGCTGAAACGAGGGGGGGGTACCCCCCCCCTGAAATCAAGACACTTCCCGGTTTTGAGGGGGGGGGTCCCCCCTTCTGAAATCAAGACATGTCATGATTCGAGGGGGGGTACCCCCCCCCTGAAATCAAGGCGTAAAAGCGCTATTTCGGCCGGAGCATCGTCCGGGCCGATTAGCTAGGATAGGGAAGAGTGTCATACTCTTCCCTATTATGTACTCTTGGTATAAAGCATACACTTTCAAGTACATTGGCCAGAGGCCATCGTAAACCTGTTGGGTCCGTTTTTGTAAAAAGCGTATAATTTTGCAGCCACCAAAACTGCAAAATCTCAGTAAAATGGTTGTAAATAGTGAAGTTTAATCACAGTAATGTACTCTGCACTCACTGCAGCCATTTTTATTGAAATTTTTTTATTTCAACTTGGTCACTTTTGCGTCACTTTTGAAGCAGGCAACACTGTCAACACTAGCATACACTCTAATAGAATTAATATAAGTTTTACATTGATGTAAAACTATAACGTTATAGGAATCTTAGTGGTTGAGTGGTTAGTGTGCCAGGGGGTCGTTTCAGAAACTTCACATAAGTCTTATCAAGAGTACATAATAGTGTCTCACTCTTTATAGAAGAAGAGTGAGACACTCTCCTTTCTGCCTGTGTTATAGCGCAGGCAGATGCGCTCGTCATTTCCAGCCCACATGTTGCCATTTTATGCAACATGTGGGTAGCCAATCAGAAGCGAGCTTTGCTTTTGATTGGCTAGACGCCTGTGCACGTGCTCCAATCAGCACGCAGGCGGCCTCACGTGCTCCAATCAGCATCAAACAGACATGTCTTCTGTGGTTGCTATGGTTACTTGACTGCTGCTCGGAGCACGGTCTAGCCAATCAGAAGCAAAGCTCGCTTCTGATTGGCTACCCACATGTTGCATAAAACGGCAACATGTGGGCTGGAAATGACGAGCGCATCTGCCTGCGCTATAACACAGGCAGAAAGGAGAGTGTCTCACTCTTCTTCTATATAGAGTGAGACACTATTATGTACTCTTGGTCTTATGGGTCCCATAAAGTCTTACATATCGTTATAGGTGTTTCAGAAGCTTGACATAACTTCTGGATCACCTCATGTTCTATCATAAATTTATGTTTTCCACCTAAATTTATGGGTAGCCTGATAATTACTACATAAATTTATGTAAAGACGTCAGGCTACTCATAAAATGCTAAATGTGGGTGCCGAGTTTTCTCATAAATTTAGGAGAACGTGAGGGCACCCATAACTCACCTTTGAGCTAAATAATTGGTACAAACCTTAAAAAAGCATGAAAACTGATTCGCTAAGTAGAGCATAAAGTGGCATAGTTTAGGGAATGTATTTTTTAAAACTTTATTGAACTTTTCTGAAAAATCTGATTTTAAGATTTTACTATTAAACGACAGCAGCAGGTATGGTGGTAACTGTTATGCGCTTGAATAATTAAATCGACTAACGAACCTATTCATTACTTTTTAAATTGAAATTTTAAACGAGCGCACCCTCAGTACGAAAATCAAAGCTGTGATCGTGCTGCTAGGCATCTAATTGTGCGAGCGCGTGTGCGTGCGCATTCCATGCGGTTTTCAGCGAGAGCATAAAATTTTATGTGAGAACTTTATGGGAGAACTTATGGGAAGGTTATGTGAAGACTTCTGAAACACTTTATGTACCACTCGTAACCTTCTCATAAGTTCTCCCATTAATTCAATTTATGTAATACTTTATGTAAAGACTTATGTAAAGTTTCTGAAACTACCCCCAGGTTTGTAACCATGAGGTTACTGCTTCGATTCCTAGTGCATCATTTTTTTTACTTTTGCTTTTTCGCCTACCATGCCTGAACATCTAATGTAAGAAGACAAGTGAAAATACAAGGCATTTGGTAGTGACAGATGCAAATGTACGGTAGAAGAAGTGTAAAACACATCCCGCACATAAGCACTTTAACGCTAGCAGTGTGTTAAAAAAAACTGAATTGCAAATTTTTCAGTCTGCGAGCTCAAAAATGAGCAATTTGAAGTTAGTATTACCTTGGTATTACTAAAAAAGTACAACTAGCCTGAAATCGGTTCAAGATTTGCAAGTCAGCGTTCTCTAATTAATTCTTTAATGCCCAGAGTATCACTGGCTAGACAGCCTCATTCTGACACCTTCTAGTTTTTTGGACATTGCTCGAGCTACAGTCCTGGCCTCAAATAGTGTACTTCGTGCGTGCGTGTGCGAGTGACTTCGAGTGTTCGTGCGAGTATCGTGTGGAAAAATTTTCGAGTGAGGTCAACCTAGGGTCACTGCTGTTAGCATACGGGTAAATACATACGTGCTTAAGAATTTAGCTTGCAGGCTATATACGTACTTACGTTTATGTGCTAGGTCAAAAGGTTAGCAAAGGTCACAAAACTTTACTCGGACCACTCCAACTTTTCTCGCTGAGGTATTCATTATAACTGCGAGTAAACTTGGAGTAGACTTCGTGTCAACTCCGAGTGAAGGGACACTATTTGAGGCCAGGACTGTACGTGCGTCGTAGAGAGATCGCGAAACCACCATTCGATAGAGAAATGAATGGTGAACAAAACATAATCAGTCGATTAAGGTGGTAGTTACGTTTTCGACAGTTTTTATAACGTGCTATAACTTTTGATTGACTGAATGAATTTAATAGCTGTCTTTTTCACGTTAAAGAACTTGACTGAAACTACACTTATGCACATTATCTAGCTTAAATCTGTAACAAGCCAGTCAGCAGACACTGTCAACGTAGTCAAATTTCGTGAATTTTTGCATTTTCTTGTTTTGCTTGTAAAATGAACAGTGTAACTCCACCTAATTTTATTTTTTACACCAACATAGCCAATAACAGGGTGAATTTTAATGCTAAGTTTGGTGCATTTATATGATGCAGAAAAGAAGTTACGGACCTTTAATTTTGAATTTTTTAGAATTTTGAAAAATATACGAATTTTTGAATCTAATTTTTTTACGAAATAGGCTAAATTAATACAAATAAAAAAATTGACACATCGGAAATTGTCTAAAAAACATGTAAAATAACGCATGAAAATACTGCAACATCGAGACTTGAGATTTAGTCCACTGAAGTACATTTTTACAGATTTCTGTGAATGAAATTGATTTAACGCATAATTTAAGCAAACAAAATTTTTGAAATTTTTGTATAAAGTAGACACATATGTGTGCCAATTTATCCCAAACTTTGAACAAAATCCTTCTAGTAGTTGTCAAGTTTTGCGGACTTTTGTGTAGGGTACTTTAGTTCAAAAAGAAATGTTACATAAATGTGACGTAATCTCAAAAAGTAAAAAGCGGAAGGACAAGGTTTGGCATCTAACTTGAAGGTTTTTGACATGCCCGTGAGTCATTTTTTCCTTTTTTCAATAAACGGCCGTTTTGACTAGCTACTACTTTGGCTTAGCTAAACATAAAATTTACGAAAAAAGTGTCGTAACTGGCTGAAAAATATTTTCTGTGAAAATTTAAAATGATTGTTTCAAGCTATTTTAGCAAGCATTTATCTCATAATAAATTATAGTTTCCTAAATTAATATGCGTACTATAAATTATTGATAAAAACTAATCGTAAGTTGTCAAGTTAGTGTTACTCCTGCAAAACTGTCGAAAACGTTACTACCACCTTAAGGGTCTAGGACGCACCGTTTTTGCGTTATAAGCGCTCAAAGTTGAGAATTTTTAAAAATTTGCGCCATCGCTCAGGCATAATATGTACCTCATCCTAGAGTATGAACACAGCAACTGTGCGCTTGCCGTAGTTGAATGCTAGAAATAAACTACATTATCCGCTGTATCTGATGCACATAAAGCAGACTGCCGGAGCTGCATTTAGATTTCGTAATGTGGCCTTAAAGAAAATACTACTTTTGCGATGAAAAAAAGTCAAATTTGCACATTGCTTAAATGAGCATAGGCTTCGCTGTGTGGCAGTAGGACTAAAAATTGCCGGCCAAATGCGAAGACCTACAATTCCCCATAAAAACAGCTAAAAGATCTTGTCACTAGAATAGACTAGTCAAGTTGCATAGCCCTAGATATGATAGTTCATCGTGGGGTATCTCCCATGATCCTTTGGGCATGATAGGGTTAAGATGCCAAAATCAAAATTAAATACCTGGCCCAATAGGAAAAATAAAGCCCCCGTTTAGAGCTTCACGAAACAATTATTCGAGGAAATCGGTACAGTAAGATACAGTTTCAGAGAATTACACCGAAACATTCTATGTCCAGAACGCAAGACCTGTTCCTTTTCCTTTTTTTTTTTTTTTTTTGTTACTATCCGCCACTGTTGGTTAGGGCAATCTTACCCTCTTAACCTGGCATATGGATAGAGCTTGATTGTGTGTATGGGGTTGGTTACCCAAGGACATCACA
This sequence comes from Trissonchulus sp. WLG1_4, assembly GCA_030248245.1. Classification (NCBI taxonomy): domain Eukaryota; kingdom Metazoa; phylum Nematoda; class Enoplea; order Enoplida; family Ironidae; genus Trissonchulus; species Trissonchulus sp. WLG1_4. The sequence continues at coordinate 37,033 of JASANF010013493.1, forward strand.
AATCAAGGTATAATGTATGGTGTAGTTTTAGTGTGATACATAGTTTATAATTTACTATAATTTGCAAATAAAATACAAAATACTACATCAACCAATTTTAGAGTTATTGGACGTATGCATAGTAGTACATACGTTTCGCAGAGAGTAGAATGGTCTTTGTAAGTTATGTACGATTATGGCAGACGGCATCAGGATTTTATTTAATTTCCATATGGACCAATTTTCGTTCTTGTTTTATACACTTCTTCATAATATTGACGCATTATCTTCAGTTTTTTGATTTCTTCACTTGACAACTTTTATTTCTTGTTTTCTACGCGTCTTTATTCAGTTGTGAAGGGGCTTCAACTTTTCACCCGTGCATTTTAAAACATTAGGTTATAAAACGTTTGTCATTCTTCATTCGTGGTATAGCCTTATACATGCGTGAGTTTTACAAGCAAGCAAGTACTGGTCAGCTTGTCCGGTGTAGGCTTTACTCCACTTTATAAAACGCCAGTGAAATTTGTTTTTTATTCTTTATGTGACGTCCAGCAATTATATTTTGCCATTATGCTTGTATTGCTTCGTACTCTTTTTGTCGTTCTGTTATTCTTGCTACTCTGGCTGTCCTGATTATTCTGGTTGTTTTCGTTGCTTTCTGGTTGTTCTGGTTGATCTTGTTGTTCGTGCTGTTCTTGCTGTTTCAGTTGTTCCGGTTGTTCTGGTTGATTTGGTTGTTCTGGTTGCTCTGGTTATTTTGTTTTTTCTAGTTGCTCGTGCTGTTGTTGCTGTTACCGGTTGTTCTGGTTGTTCTTGCTGTTCGTGCTGTTTAGGTTGTTCTGCTTGTTCTAGTTGTTCTTGCTGTTCTGGTTGTTCTTGTTGTTTGTGCTGTTCCGGTTGTTGCGGTTGTTTTTGGTTGTTCTGGTTGATCTGTTTGTTCTGGTTCATCTGTTCATTTTGCTTGTTCTGGCTGTTCTTGATGTTTTGGTATTCTGGTTGTTCTGGTTGTTCTGGTTGCTTTGGTTATTCTGGTTGTTCTGGTTGTTTTTGGTGTTTTTATTGCTTGTGCTGTTCTTACTGTTCCGGTTGCTCCGGTTATTCTGGTTGTTGTTATTCCTGTTGTTCTTGTTCTTTTGGTTGTTCTGGTTCTTCTGGTTCTTCTGGTTGTACTGATTGTTCTGGGTGTTCTTGCTGTTCTTGCTGTTCTGGTTGTTCTGTTTATTCTGGTTGTTCTGGTTGTTCCGGTTGTTCGGGCTGTCTTGGTTGTTCTTACTGTTCTTACTGTTCCGGTTTTTTCAGTTGCTACGGATGTTTTGGTTATTGCTGTTCTTGTTGTTCTGGTTGTTTTGTTTGTTCTTGTTGTTCTTGTTTGGTAATTTTTGTTGTTCTGGTTCTGATTGTTCTTGCTGTTTAGATTGTTCTGCTTGTTCTGGTTGTTCTGGTTGTTTGTGCTTTCCGGTTATTGCGGTTGTTCTTGGTTTTTCTGGTTGATCTGTTAGTTCTGGTTGCTCTGTTTATTCTGGTTGTTCTGGTTGTTCTGGTTGTTCTTGTTGCTCTGGTTATTCTGGTTGTTCTGGTTGTTCTTGGTGTTTTTGTTGCTCATGCTGTTCTTATTGTTCCGGTTGCTCTGGTTATTCTGGTTGTTGTTGTTCCTGTTGTTCTTGTTCTTTTGGTTGTTCTGGTTGTTCTTACTGTTCTGGTTAATCTGGTTGTTCTAGTCATTTTGTTTTTGGTTCTTCTGGTTTTTCTGGTTGTTCGTACTGTTCTGGTATTCTGGTTGTTCTGGTTGTTCTGGTTGTTTCGGTTGTTCTTGCTGTTCTGGTATTCTGGTTGTTCTGGTTGTTCTTGGTGTTTTTGTTGCTCATGCTGTTCTTATTGTTCCGGTTGCTCCGGTTATTCTGGTTGTTGTTATTCCTGTTGTTCTTGTTCTTTTGGTTGTTCTAGTTCTTCTGGTTCTTCTGGTTGTACTGATTGTTTTGGTTGTTCTTGCTGTTCTTGCTGTTCTGGTTGTTCTGTTTATTCTGGTTGTTCTGGTTGTTCCGGTTGTTCGGGCTGTCTTGGTTGTTCTTACTGTTCTTAATGCTCGTGCTGTTCTTACTGTTCCGGTTTTTCCAGTTGCTACGGATGTTCTGGTTATTGCTGTTCTTGTTGTTCTGGTTGTTTTGTTTGTTCTTGTTGTTCTTGTTTGGTAATTTTTGTTGTTCTGGGTCTGATTGTTCTTGCTGTTTAGGTTGTTCTGCTTGTTCTGGTTGTTCTGGTTGTTTGTGCTGTTCCGGTTATTGCGGTTGTTCTTGGTTTTTCTGGTTGATCTGTTCGTTCTGGTTGCTCTGTTTATTCTGGTTGTTCTGGTTGTTCTGGTTGTTCTTGTTGCTCTTGTTGCTCTGGTTATTCAGGTTGTTCTGGTTGTTCTTGGTGTTTTTGTTGCTCATGCTGTTTTTATTGTTCCGGTTGCTCCGGTTATTCTGGTTGTTGTTGTTCCTGTTGTTCTTGTTCTTTTGGTTGTTCTGGTTGTTCTTGCTGTTCTGGTTAATCTGGTTGCTCTAGTCATTCTGTTTTTGGTTCTTCTGGTTTTTCTGGTTGTTCGTGCTGTTCTGGTATTCTGGTTGTTCTGGTTGTTCTGGTTGTTTCGGTTGTTCTTGCTGTTCTGGTATTCTGGTTGTTCTGGTTGTTTCGGTTGTTCTTACTCTTCCAGTTGTTCCTGTTGCTCCTGTTCTGGTTGTTGTTCGTATTGTTGTTGTTTTGGTTGTTCTGGGTCTTCTGGTTCTTGATTGTTCTGGTTGTTTTAGTTGTTTTGCTATTTTTGTTGTTCTGGCTTTTCTGGTTGTTCTCGTTATTGTGCTGGTTCTAGCTGTTCCGGTTGTTCTGGTTGTGCCGGTTGCTACAGTTGTTCTGGTTGTTTTTGTTCTTGTTGTTTTTGTTGTTCTGGTTCGTCTGGTTCTCTGGTTGTTTTGCTTGTTCTGGTTGTTCTGATCGTTCTAGTTATTCTGGTTCTGGTTATTCTGGTTGTTCCGGTTATTCTGATTATTCTGGTTGTTCTGGTTGTTGATGTTGTGGTTGTGGTTGTATATAGTTGTTGTGGTTGTTGTTGTTGTGGTGGTGGTAGTTAAGGTTGTGGTTGTGGTTGTGGCTGTTGTTGTTGCTGTTGTTGTTGTTGTTGTTGTGGTGGTGGTGGTGGTTGTGGCTGCGGCTGTGGTTGTCGTTGTTGTTGTTCTTGTCATTATTTTTGTTCTTGAATGAACAGGTAACCCAATGAGCCCACAATAACCCCCGGTTACGAAGAACCTAATCGTGCCCTATTGCAGCCACAATACACACGTGCACACTTACACGTGAACTTAGTAATTAAGTAAAGTAGACACAAATTGACGTAAGTACTTGATTCAATACTATGTGCAAATTTAAGTAAGGTTCGGCTTTTAAATTTAAGTAAGGTTCGGCTTTTCTGATCTGATGCCTATCTGTTTTTTAGTTAATAACGTGTAGCAAATTCTTGGGCTTTGTGTTTACTTTTAAACTTTTCTGTAATACTTACATTGAGTCAACACATAGCAGGATGGGTTTTCGGTGGCTTATGGCGGTTTTGTTATTCGCTATAACTTGAGGGACTTGTGAAAGGTAACACTGTTTTAAAGGCAAGGAAGCATAGTCCTGCATCACATTGAAACACTGTTTGTGACAAACAATATTGTCTTGTGATCGACCTTCAGGTAGATCTCTATATTTTGTTTTTTAAAAAGTATAGAACAGGCCTGGCCTATAGACAAAACTGGGGAAAATTTGAATCAACTTAAATTTAAACATAACGTATCCAGAAAATCCTTCTTTGTCACCACTCTCGCAACCTTTCGCGTAGTAACTTAATAAGTGTCGTCACACTCTTGTAGTTTTCCACCGTAGTTACCAAGTTCTGTGTTCCACTGCCTGCAAAAGTTGTTCGTGAAATGGCCCTTGATCTTTCCAAATTATGTTGAATTTGTTTATCGATAATAAGCCAGTGCTTAGTTTAATATTTTTCGGAATACACAAACTTATAAAATTTTTATGTTCGTAAAACGCAAAAATTTGAATACATACAATCAAGAGTACATAATAGGGCTATTATGTGCTCTTGATACAATCAAAATGAACTCAGTGACTACAATGCAAAAGTACAGTACATAGAGCTTTACCGGCGATTAGGCCAAACACGGTGGCAGATACTTCACATAACAGTGGCTTAATCCATATTCATATGCCCGTACTAACTTGAGCACGGACACTACCTTCCGGCTGAGGACATGGCAGTCAAACTGTACATTCATGCAGCATCCACTTTGCCTGTACAGCCGACAACTAGTGATGCCGTCAAGCTTTTCTTACTGCTTATTGTATTCTTCTGCCTTATTACACAATTTTTGTAGGCCTCTTTTAAACTACTAACTCTACGTTGTATCTGTTTCTTATTACAGTGAATAGTATTTTAATTAAACAGGCATAGTAATCTCAACCCGAGCAGAACAAAGTCAAGTTTTGTGGTATGCCAGTTTCAGCAACCGCTACAGTAAAAATGAGTGCTCAGCAGTAACAACTTCTCTTATTTAAATTAATTAAAAAAACTAATTCTGTAAAAACCCGTTAAACATTATTTAGAACCGATAAGAAAAGAAAAGTCAACTTCTGCTCTTCCTCTATCCTTTCCGGATCCCCCTTCCCTTTTGCTATACTTATTCTATAATTCTTGATTCGGGAGTACCAGATAACTGAAACAGAAAACCGAGCAGATTGCCTGCAGCAAAAATAGAGGTAAAATATGTCATAGAATCAGAGACAAAAAGTTTAATAAAACCTAGTGCTAAGTGCCACAAATCTTCTTCTTCCCATTCAGTTTTCTTTCAGAACAAAAAAAAATTAAAACTTAGCCATTTTCATCGGTAGTAAAATCACTCCACCG
>JASANF010013494.1:0-15870 GCA_030248245.1 Trissonchulus sp. WLG1_4
TAAAACACTAGTAGCGTTGCTATAGACTGATTCGACAATTTGCTTTTGACCAGCTGCGTTAATTCCAAATCGCGATTTTAAAAAATTTGTGGAACAATGAAAAATTGAAGCAGTCAAGCGTCGAAGGCGTAAATTATGGGATAATGAAGTCTCTACTCCCTGATAGAAGGGATCGCAGCTGTTCAGCCAGTAAGTCAGTGGCAAGTTTTTCGGGTTTCGCACAAAAGGATGCAAAGTATGAGCATTGTAAGATAAGTGATTACTTAATCAAAAACCCTAAACAGATGCGAGTTATTTTTTGCTCCGGGCGAGGCACTTCGTTTTGTGGCCCCTCTCACGTTTCTTACTATGTATTACTTCATCCCCACCTCCTGAACTATGTCACCTGAACTATGTCAGTGACAATCTGTAACCAACAGACCGCTTACTGAGCAGGTCTCAGTGGAAATATAATACAAGCAGGCGTACACACTAAACTATCATGAAACGACACCATTCCTAATGTCGCAGCTTTTATAATAGTCTCCGACAGCTCGATGTTTCATCGAACATCATTGTCGAATTCGCGAAGTCTTTTACACTGTCGCGTTGGCCTACAGCACAAATGAATACAACCGGCAATTCTAACTACCTTAAACAGCCAACGCAGACATTCAAACAAGCATAAAACTGGCAATGACTAAAACAAATCTACAAACCAGGTACATGATAATTCTAGATATCAACTCAGAGAATATTTTCTTGCGACCAGCGATTACGTTCAAACGGTCACATACTAAGCGGTGTTCAGTCTGTGAACGACGAAATTACAAAAACATCATTAAATAAACTGGAGTTTTTTGTGTCGGCGGGATTTTTTAAAATTTCCAGATGCACGAACAGTCAGTATGAAACTACGCTGAACGGACCAGATTTGCGATAACATACAGAAACTGACAAAATTTTATTTGTTCAATAGATATATGTAGCTTTTGACTTAACTTTTTAGCGAATGTGACAAACTGATAACTCTTTCCAAATTAACTTCAAAAAACTGTCTCATGTACATGTACATTTCTTAAAAAGAGCTTGGAAAAATCAAAAATCAGGAACTTAAAAAGAAAAATATTGGAATAATCAATGACATACTTTCCTCTGAAAGTGTCTTGAACAATTAATTACAATAGGTATATATTCAGAAAAAACAGCCATAATAAAAACAGCACACCACCAAACCAAACATCCCAAGAATAAATTAAGGTAGCAAGTATAAACACAACGCAATGAAACAAGATTCCCTTCAAAATGCACGATCCCTTCAAAATGCAAGATATACATAAGTTTAACTAGGTTTACTACAAGCAGTGCAAAAAATGAAAGGTACACTGCAGAAGTGTTTTTTGGGCCAGTAAATGGTGGTCATTACCACTAATATCAAGAATACATAATACGGACTCTGTACTATTATGTCTCTATTATATTTCTACTGTTGCTAATATTAGTCTCGAGCCTCGGCCTCTAAAAAATTTGGGCTGGTAACAGGTTATACTGTTCTAAAGCAAAAAATGTGTTAAAAAACTAAGGCGCCCGGGCTCTGAGACTCTTACCCCCCAGACTGCATATTGACAGGCGCAAAGTAATACCAGTAAGTTAGTAAGCAAGTTACCTACTTGCCACATACATAATAGTACATTGTTTGTTTACTCGGTGCTACTTTTTTCAAATCGAAACATCCATCACAAGTTTAGAATTGAGAAAGCGCAAAACTTTTATGAATTTTAAAGGTTTTGAGATTGAATACCAAGATTTCCTAAACCGGCGATATTCTTTGTCAATATGACTTATGGTTGCAAAGTAGCAACTGAACCGGACTTTATAATATACAGTTATCCCTGACGTAATACGCTTTACAGAATAGAAACACAGTACAAGCACATATACAGAGAAATACATTTACATTAAAAGCTAAGAAAAAAATGACTAAGTTATTATTTCAACAATTATCCATCAAAGTGCTGGTGCAAAGTTGGAGTTGAGATATACTATGTTGTTGGGCTTTCAAATTGTTCGCAGATGAGTCAGTATCATCAATGTCAATCAGAAATGGGCTACGAGGTGGGGATTTTATTTTCCCACGCTTCACAGCAACCATTTCCTCACAGTCTTCGGATGAATTTGACATACTGAATCCATTCAAATAATTACCCGACGGACAATTATATCCATTAGTTGTGGCAGCAGGAGTAGTAGCAGTAGTCGTAGCCATTGCAATATTGTCAGTTTCTGCGGCTTGGGCTGGCACAAATCGTCTTTTTCTCGAAACCGGTGGTAGATCAGACGCAGTCAATTCAGCAATGTTTTTCAGAGCAATTTTTGGTTTCTTCAGCATCAAGCTGGGAGGTGGGGGGTTGACGCTGACTGGCGAGGGTTTCTCTTCCAGCACTACAATACTGTCATCAGACGAGTCTAAATCTGCGGATGCATCTGCGGCAGAGTTCGTTGCTTTAGCTGGTTTTGGAACTAGGACCGACGATGGTTTCTTTCCCCTTCCACCTCGCCCCTGACTACTGGAAACGGATTGAGCTTTTGGTCTCACAGCACCTGAACATAAACAAACCCAGCCCTTATTAACGATTAATTCATTACATAAATTGGATAAACTAATACGTTAAATTCATATTAATTAGCACGAGCACACGTGCCTAATGGGGTATAATCACTCAGTCGCTGTAATCAAAATCAAACCAAGCAGAAGCATAGCCATTAAATTTTACAGCAGGGGAGAAGTCTCTAGATAGTCCCATTTCTGGGTAAGTCCGTGAGAGAGTCAAACATAAATCCAGGCTAGTAAATACAATTCATATACACGTGAATTAAAAAGGCCAATATACACAGAATAACACCTAGACACTGAAAGATGAAACCCATAAAACTAAATTGAAACACAAGCTGCCTTAAAAAATATTAATTAAAAGTCAATCTTCAAGCTCAATAGACTTGAGAGGTTTTTCGGAAAAATTTTGAATTCAAACAGCAAAAGGTAGTTCCAACTCAAACATACCAACAAAACCTGCTGCACTAGTATTAGCCTGCGTTGTAACAACATCACGAGTAGTAGCCACCGAGGAGCAGTTTATCCTTAGATTCCCAGTACTGCTCGATCTTGCCAGATCTTCACATTTTGAGGAAATGGATGGGATACAAGGGGAGCAGCGTCTGAGCGCCGACGCGCCTGTGACTGTGATGCGAACGGGGGCGGGGGCGCTATTGGTAGGGCTGGCCGTCTTATAGAGCAGTCTCGGAGCGGGACTGGTGGAGGCGGCCGCGGGCAGCAATAAATAGTCACTGGTGGCAATCTGAGTATCACAGAAAGTCTCGCCGCGCAGCTTGAAGTGCAGTCGACGCATGGCCAATCCAGAGCCAACGCTCATCGCTGACTTTCCGTTGGACTTCATCTAAAATAATTATGAATGTCAAGCGACAATTTACAGAAATAATGAAATTTTCGACACTACCTACCAATGAATCTAGAACTCTATAAACTATTGCTTGAACTGCGTTTTCTGTATATAATGGGTAACGACTAAAAAGCTTACATACACATAATTATGGGCGGATTCAGGAAGTATATTGAAATATCAGCTCCAGACATTTTGGGCACAGCAACAGAACAGCACGAAACATTTTTGGTACCACCCTCCCCTGAGCACCGAGCTAACTAATTTTTAACCCCCCACCAACACTGACGCAATTTTTACCTTTTTTAATGTTTGTCCCACGCTTAACATCCTGATAACTGATAAGTATGCACTAAACTCACTATAGCCGCGATGCCTGCTTTCAGCCATTTGTCTGTTCCGCTTGCAAAGCAAAAACTAAAAACGCCACTATTTTTCGCGTGATTATTTCGCAATTTGTCGGCTTAACACACATACATCAACAGCTGTAATAATTATAAACCAACCCATACGTAATCACAAGCTAAGATACTTTAGCAATTTCACCACAAAACTAAGAAACCAGTAGCTCAGGTATTAAAAAAGCACACATTAACCAACTGCCACTGCTAGATAATAAATCACTCACAGTAGCGCCTGTAGAAGTGGTCAGAGGTCCACTATTGGTTGTCTTTGTGCTCTTGGCAGCCAGTGGGCGCTGCTGCTTGACCGCCATGACAGCCGTGTTTCCGCAGAGTCGTTGCACCAAAGTCCGTGAGTCATCAGTTGTCTGATTCATTTGCATAATCACACCATCTGCATTATCTCCATTCATCCCGCCCACTGCATTTCCAGCCACCGCCGCCGTCATAGGTCTTCTTCTTCTGCTGTGTTCCTGCACAATTATAATATCATCCTCCGCCATCAGGTTGTTATTGTTATGCTCTGATTTCCTGCTACTGCTGTTGCTTTTATCACAATAATCTCTGTCTATGTCGGCAGCGGCCGTTTTGGTGACAATAGTGTCCAAGTCAACAGTGTTCGAGTCTGCGCCATTCTCCAATTTAGACCACAACAAATGACGCTGAGAGGGCGATTTGTCAACAGCCGACGTCGACCGAGCTAGCTTTTGAGTCAACAACACTCTACTGGCTTGTGGCTTTAGTTGCGATAGGCCTGCTGCCGCTGTGAGTTTAATATTATGGCTTGGGTTAGTGCTATTGTCACACTGATTGGTCATTCCGTTCTCTGAGTAGCCCTGTGCTGAAGTTGTTGCCTAAAAAATAAACAAAGCCGTCTTGAAGTGACAATGAAAACTACTAAGCAATCGCAAGCGTAATACTAACTGTAATATTATAACAGCGAGCCAATTGTACAGAAGTTTTCATTACATTAGAAAAGGATAAAATAGCTCAATAGTTTACTAATTATAAGAAACAGCCAAAAACATTCACAAATCATTTTCTCCCGATTTTCCCACAGTCCATTCGATTAGCTGATATAATTTTATCATAAAGCTAGTCAACTTTCCAAGCTAGTACATCCAAAATATCCAGCAAAACAAAAAACCAAGAACATAAATCTCACTGTTGTAGCGCTAGGTGACCGATGAATACTGCCGTGTACGTCCGCAGCCAGCGATGATGATGGCAGAGAGTTCGATTTGTCCTGAGTGTCACCGATGCTCGCAGACTCTGTGTTGCAGCCAGCTGCCGTCTGCTTATTAGACTCCTGTCCCAGGCTTCCATTCGATGCTAAAAAAACATTCATTGTGATTTTTTTTGGCACCCTTTATGGCTGATACTCACTAACAACCGCGACCTATTTATTGGTCTCTAATTTGTGATCACCAGGACATTGTGAAAATTACACCTTATTCTTGGCTTAACGCTTCAATTCTCAGAGTACCACCGACTAGACAGCCTCTTTCTGAACACCTAGCTTTTTCTCCGTTGCTCGAGCTACGTGTGTCGTAGAGAGATTGCAAAGACGCCATTCGATACAAAAATGAATGGTGAGTCGATTCCGCTTTTGAGTTATAAGCGCTCAAAGTTGAAAATTTGTGAACATTAGCGCCATCGCTCAGGCATATTGTGTACCTCAACCTAGCTAGAGTAGGATCAACACAGCAACTGTGCGCCTGACATAGGTAAATGCTAGAAATTAACTATATTATCAGCTGTATCTGATGCACAAAAAGCAGACTGCCGGAGTTGCAGTCGAATGTCACAATGTGGCCATAAAGAAAATAGTGCCATACAGAAAATATCCGTGTTTTGCGATGTCCAATTTGCACATTACTTAAGGGGGTAATCCCGCAAAACAGGCAATTTTTCCCCACCATAAAACCTTTTTGGAAAAAGTCATTTCTCTTTATATATTTAAAAAAAATTTAAGCAAAATATCTAAAAAAAAAACACAAGGAGACAAAGGAAAAAAAAACCCCTACCCACTCATATTCCCCCACAAAAAAATAAGCTTCTTTACACAAAGTAAAAGCACATATACTCTAGTTTATGCACACAAAATTTAGTGCAACTTGCTTGAGTGGTTGTGGAGTAATGGCTGTTGGAACTGTGAAACTGTGAGTAACCGGTAAAGTACTCACAGCAATAATGCTAAATTGTAAAAAATTTAGACACTTATTCTGAAATCAAAAGAAAAACGAACCTTTATTTTTCACTTTTTTTATTTGTGGCAAAAAATTGCGCGTCAAAACATTACATGTACTTGACAAGCTGGCCAATCTGATATCTGGCTTCATTTTTTGAAATTTTATGTCTCTATTGCGTGATGTCTGGCTCACAAATGGTGATTGGTTAAAAATATTGATAGATATTGGTAGTCTAGTGTCTGGTAGTATTTATTTGACACCATATGGCATTTCACTAGTTTCTCAGTGAACGTACAATTTCAAAGCAAAAAGTTCTCATTTTGCAGCCTATGAGCAAAACTGCTTTGGCGACACTACCACCTTAAATAAGCATAGGTTCCATTGTGTGACAGGAGTACTAAAAATTGCCACCTAATTCGAAGATCTACAATTCCAAACAAACAGTTCAAATATCCTGTCACTAGAATAGACTAGTCGAGATGTATAGTCCAGATTTGGTAGTTCATCATGTGGTATCTCACAATATGATCCTCGAGGTATGAAATGGTTGAAGAAGGAAACCGCCTTATTTCAGTAGCTTCGTCATTCAAAAATTAAAGAAGAGATGATACGGAAATTTTGGCTAGTGATAAGACTCATTAACTCAGAAGAAACTGAAATATTACAACCACTGATTAAACACCAACGATCAATGCAAATCACCAAATTACCTTTATGAGGTTTTTTGCTCATCACTCTTCCCACACGTCGATTGGCCGGCTGACTTGACTGTTTTGCGCGACTAGTGTTTCCAGCGGGCATCACTGAATTGGCTTTCGACAACACTGGTGATGATGCCTTTCTGTGCCCACTTTTATCCACAATTAGTGTCGTCGGTTGTGTGATTGTGGACTGCTTTGTAGCACTGCTAGGCTTGATGGTGGATTCGTTTTCGGACTCGGTTTGACTTTTCCGACTACCACTGCCAGCGTTGTCCACAGCTGAGCTGATGGAGGCGGTTGAGGTGGTCGGCTCATCGGAATGCACACAAACAAGGAAGTCATCTTTGTTCAACTCTTGGCCAGATCTAAAACAGTTTACAATATATTAATATTATAATACAACGCAATCGTAGCCGAACCACCCCCAATCCAATACACTGTGGTATAGCTTTAACATGCTAAGCTTGTTTCATTCGATGTGAATAAACGTGGGGATGACCCAGGAAGGGCGCCCCATGCGGCACCCCTTGGGGTGTTACACGATGTCACAATATGATGCTAAAATGATACCCCATGGAGTGCCCCGTGGGGCACAACCCGCGTTTTCCACATAGTGTGGAACGGGGTTTAACCGTATGAATCCTAGAATTTATGTGTGCCGAAAGTACATGAATGCTGCATTTTACAGAAAGCTCACGTCGTACAAGCATAAGCGGTAGCGATGTACATACTTTGGCATGACTAAACATGATAATATTGGAAACTGATTGCTGTGAAAACTAGTGTGATAGTACTACTATAGTATAACATAGTACAATCTTACTTTTCACCCCAATATTCTTCGAAATACTTTGCCTGAAACACATATTAAAGCATATGATTATTTAATAAAATATTAATTCTTCCTGGTGACTAAAGGAGGCCGTCCAACTTGGAAATCAAAATAATCTAAGTATAATAATATGGAATCCGGCTGATTATATACTGCACTGAATTTTGTGCAATTAGAAGAAAATCAGATCATATCTATACGCATAAAATTTACTTTCACAAGTATATAAAGCCTCGCCTAAATGACGTAGCGACGATGAATTGCTTTGCTAGACTGGTACTAAAAATGTGTAATTTTCTTGCTCGAGGAGATCACGTATTCGACGCGGATCAGTTTGCTCCTTAAACGAAAAATTATTGTATTATTAAGAAGAGTAGAAAACTTCCGGAGTAGGCCGCGAGGCCCAAACTGCCAACCTTAAAAGGATCCACTCGAGATTTCCCAGAGGGTTTTGGCTTGTCTTTGGCAAAACCAGTTGGCGTCAATTCACCGCTCATCAGACGTTCCTTGAAATCCTCACACGCATGATAAAAATACTCGTTGGCAAACGCTGCTCTGCTGAGTCTACAAGAAACAAACAAAGTGATTATTAGTGGTTAAGCTATATTTTGTTTCCAAATAAATCGTGGAATGCATAAAGCCAGTCTAACGCCGAAAGAAGCCTCTAAGACGTTCTATTTTAATAAATTAGTACAGAGTATCGTAACGAAAGTTCTACACGTGTTAGGCTAGAATATGGCTCCTAGACTGCGTTTAGCAAGAGTCAAGACTCCGTTTAAGCATCCACGGTAAATGTCGTGTGTGTGAGAGCATTTCCGATATTCTAATGTTCATCTAAAAACACCACCCCTATACCGCGCTACAGCGCAAATAGCGACTATAGCAAAATCGATAGCGCTTATAGTGCTAACAGCACTATGGCAAAAGCGCTATAGTGCATTTCTATGTCGCTTACACGTGTTCGTTACACATTCCACCCAATGTGTATAATGTATATACTATACATCAAACATTACGTAATTAATAATATCAAATGCAAGTTTGCGACGAAGAAAATAATTACGATCAGAGTGTAAACAAGACTTTTTTTATAATAAAAATACATTTTCTAATTTGTGAATAATCTTAAAAATTGTCGCCTACCCGCCCCGCAACCTGACGCCCTTTTGGCGCAATACCGTACCCCTGAAAAGGGGCCGACACACATTTGCGTGGGGTCAAAACGATACCCCGAAACTGGACACTAAAAAAACCTGAAGTTTGGGCCTTTTTCTAACAAAAGATGAAAACCTAGGGGTGGTTAGTCAGTTTGGAAAAGTGTGAGCCAGGAGTCGGCTGATTGTGTTACCTTGTGAAAGTGTGGGCGCGTTAGCCGTGAAACCAGTAAAGTTTTGTTGAAATTGGACTTGTGTATTTTCTGCGTCGTGAGTAGACGACTGAGGTTCAAAGCGGAGCAGCTGACTGTCAAGGAGATTATAGCGTGGAATACGGACACTCTCCTAGTTGGAGACCCACCCACTAGTAAGTGTTATCAAAACCCACCAATGACACTTTGATTACATCTAGGCACTTCTGTAACTGAAAGGGAGTCGAACCAAACCCCTCATAATAAAATTGTTTAACCTCAATTTTCAAAAAGTCAAAAACTCACGGCCGTAAATTTTGATTGAATTTACATGGCATCCCTGGCTGTTGAACCCAATTTTTGGACCTTTTCACCTTAAAAATTTGGGAGTAGAGTACGTACTTGTGTTAACTATAAGTGATTTTGAACATACATGATATGACTAGCTTGTATTTGTACGTATTTAATGTTGAACCATCTCAAGCATTCAGTCATGCTTTTGAACTATTGAACCCCAATTCTTGAAACCTATGACTTTTCAATTTTTTTTAAATTCTTGAACAGTTATTATGGCAGAATCGGAAGACACTGAAAACCCCCGTGACATTAGGCATTTGCATCTACTGTTGCAAAGGCAAGAAACTTTAATACGTGAACAAGAAAGGCGTATTACTGACCTATTAGAGTATGCATCTACAAACCGACCGTCTACAGACCTGACCATTTCAAAACTGAATCCTAGACAACCCGAACTATTTCGTGGCAGAGTTACTGAAGACTTTCCTCAATGGCTCGAAATTTTCGAACTTTTAGCTGACAGTCAAAACTGGACTGACGACCAAAAATGCAAAATTCTACCAACTTATTTACGCGAATTTGCTCTCGAACAGTACAAAGATATCCCCACAGAGTCAAAACATAACTACCAACTTTTGAAACAGTCACTTTTAAACTCACTTTTACCTGCTGAAAACCAACGAATTACCAGTTTAGTGTTACGGGCACGGGTTAAAACCCCAAAAGAAAGTTTGTCTGACTATGAGCAGGACATAAAAAGACTTTCAAGATCAGCATTTGGACACCTTAACCCTGAACTGCAAGATCATTTTGCCAAAGAGGCATTTATAACAGGCCTACCTCCACATTTAAAAGAATATGTTTTGGATAAAGATCCTCAAACACTGCAAAACGCTTTTCATTTAGCACAGAAAAAGGAAGCTCAGAGCAGCCTTTTGTCAACCAAAACTGATTCTAACGAAACCACAAAAACTACTGAAACAATTTCAGCAACTCTGTCAAAAATTGAAAGGACACTCTCTAATTTTCAATTAGCAGATAAACCGAAATCTAAACCTGATAACTCAATAGAAACTCTAACGAAAGCCTTTCAGGCTGCTATCTCAACAACTAAACCTGAATTTTACAACACTGAGCATAGATATCGTTCTAGAGAACGGGAATACCCACGCTCTCGTTTCTCGCACTCTCCTAACCACTCTTTTAACTCTTACTATGAACACCGTACTTTCAGCCCACCTCATAGAAAAGCTAACAAATTTGTACGATTTGAATGGGCTGAAAATGGAGAACCCATTTGCGCATTTTGTGAACGCAAGGGTCACATTCGTAGCAATTGTCTAAATTACAGGCAATACAAAGAAAGACGGTCCAATTCTAGGGACAGGCAAAACTATTCACGCTGGCACAACGACTCACTAAGTAGTGAGCAAAATCGGTCACCTTACTATAAATCTCATCAGTCCAAATCACCTACACCTGACCGCAAAAGTTACAGGCACCATTCAAACTCTCCATTTCGGCAACAGCCGCAAAAATCTCGATCTCACAGTCGGGACAAGACATTATACGGTAGTTCGCGCTACCGAAACCACTCAACTGAAAGACATGACCTAAATTGCCTAGAAGCAGTGTATACCAATACGGAACAAGACAATAACTGTCCAAACTTAACTGACATAACAAATCTTGAAAATGACATTCTTTTAACAATGAACCAGCTACCTAACTGTGAAGGCCTATTTCATAATATGATCACACATGACAAACGACTCAAATACACTGAGGAACTATACCAACCAACACTAACTGAACTACCATTTTTTGACGCAGAAATAGAAACCGTAGATCCTAATGAACTCATAGATGAAACTGACAGTAATTCTACAATTAATACAACTATTTCGCTAACTCCCACACCCTCATGTGAGGATATAAGCTCAAGTTTTGAATTTCATACTGAATCAGAAACTGAATGTGAACAATATCACCATAAACCCTTCAAAACTTCACTTTATGACGCGAAAACTGCAGACAAGAGCAAAAGTAAACACAAACTAATGAGCCCGACTAGTTTCCATCTTCTGAAAAATATAATGGGCATATGGTCACTTTTATTAATCCTCCTAGTAGCAAGTCTGGTTTGTTGTTTGCCACGAGCAGAGGCAACCAACAGTTATCATATTTGCACACAACACGGCTTTGGGCACCCTGTAGCTGTCCCGGATTATTTTACTTGCAAAACACCCGAACCGGCGCGTGTTATTGAAAGAAGAGTGCAACTGTGGTTGCCAAGAACCAACCCAATAAAAACTAAAGCCGTATCTTGTCAAATTCGTGAACACAAAATTTGCACAAACACTGGATTTTTTGGATCCAGAGGAATTGTAGCAACTGCAAATGTTCCGAAAAGTGTAAGCGTTGCCTTGTGCCGCAATGCCTTTAAAACCAAAGTATGGAACAACAAACCACTAGTTCAAATTTCCCCCAACATCTGGTCAACAAATCAATCTCTGACACCCGAATATACGTGGTGTTGCCACGATAAATGCACAACAACTGAAAACTTTATTATTAACACGGGAGAAATAGCCACACTAGACGGTGAAAATGCTATTACAAATCTAGGGACTATATCCCATTACACCCCACAAACTAACTTTACTATTAATAAAGATAAAACTATTGTTTGGAACAACACTGAACTCTACATTATATGTCCATTTGAACCTGATAGATTTTACGATGCTCAGTTGAGCAATGGGCATATTGTAATAGACACCATACAAGGTGCTTTTACAATTTCACATCCTATTACTCATACTTGCCTTCCTCCAGCTACTTACATTACTGAACAAGGAATCGCATTGCGAATACCGGGAACTGTATTCGATGACGTAAAAAGAACATCAAAACCAACTCAAATACTAAGCGAAACTGTCAGATATCTCAACAGCACAGTTGATCCTGTAAACGCAAAACTGAACTATCTCTTATATAAAATTGAACAAAATGACATATATAATTTTCGTCAAATTTGGCTGGAAATATGTCACATAGCGCACCGACAACTTCAATTAATACAGCAACTCTTAAGATTAGACCCATCACTTGGCGCTCGTGTTCTGCTGAACCGTACAGACATCAGTGCAAAATTTACCGGTGAAGCTCTTTCCGTCTGGCCTTGCGTTTCTGTCAAACCAGACCAAATTTTTTGGAGCCGTACATATAATAACACATGCTATGAACTCACTCCAGTACTTTACAATAAAACACTACTATTCATAGCACCTGGAAGTAAAGATTTAATACAAACTGCAGCAGTTGTCTCATGTTTGGACATTCAACAAGGTCTATATTTAAGCAACATATGGCAATCACCGGAAGGACCAGTCCATGTCAGTAAAGTACCAACCGAACTGGCGTGGCAAGGAAAATGGGCACCTTTTACTTTTTCCACCGGTCCAATCCATCATAAACCAGACACTGTCAAATTACAAATTGAAATGATGCAAGAATATATGGCCAAAACTACACAAATAGAACAACAAATGAAAATCTTGACTGCATATGCAGCTAAATTTTCGACAGACCCTTCTGTAATTGAAAACATGATAGTTGGAGCTAGTAAAGGGTTAACAAAAATAATTGAAACTAGTTCCAAATGGGCACTAAATCTTGGCATCAACCGAGTTACACCAGGCATAGCGTATTTTGATCTGCTACTTAAAGGATCAGTACAACTATTTGTCAACATCATAGTGCTTTCATTCTTTCTAGCAACAATACTCATATTTGTATATAAGATTATAGTCGCGTGTAAACAGTGTAACTCAATACGGAAGCAGAACACCAAGGCTATCACAGCTGTTGAACCAACCTACCGACATAAAACAAGGCGCCGCAATGCACAAAATCTTCAAAATTACGACCATTTTGAAGAAATCGTCGCAGGCGTTATCAGTGAACCTCAATGGGTAAAATTCATGGATGAACCTGATCCACTAGCCGAATACACAGAAAAATACTTAAAAACAGTCAATAATAAATCAACAAATAATAAAATGCTAAAACCTCTAAAACAAAAATCAATAAACTCAGCGCAAAGTAATAATGATGAACCAAAATTTCAATCGATCATACCGGCTAAAGTGAATGGAATCCTACGACAAGCACTGTTTGACACTGGCGCGACAATTACGCTAGTAGCAAAACGATGCCTGCCAGACTTGGATAAATTAGTACCTCCCCAAATTTCGGCTCTATCTATAACTGGGCACACTATAACTCTTCTAGGAGCTATATTAGCAACATTAACGATTGGCACACAAACTATAACCCACATGGTCCATGTCACAAATTATATGCCTCATGACTGCATTATTGGCACAGACGTAATGCCAAAGTATGGACCAATACTGATTGATTTTCATAAAAGAATCTTGACAATACACGGTGAATCTATTTTATTCGGACCACCGGTTCAAAAATGTCCACTGCGAAAACTAGAACGTCACCACACAACGGTGCATATTATTAGAAATATAGTTGTGCCTCCAAGAGTAGAATTGAACATATGTTGCAGTCTCAGTCGTTGTATTAAATCAGATGTAGTTTTTGAACCTGACACCAAATTCATTGACAACTTTCACATATATCCAGCCAGAGCACTAGTCAACGGCTCCTACGGATACATAATAACCAGACTTGTCAACCCAACAAATGCGCCAATTCACGTGCGCAGTGGCACGCAAATTGGACATATGCACGCACTAATGCAAAACTATCCTATACTAGTACTTGATACTAATGGACATTGCCCAAAACCATCAAGTCAAAAGTTTAAAATTGACTTAAATTCTACTAAAACTACACTGAACAATGAACAAAGAATTGAATTACAAAAACTACTGAATACCTACAACGATATATTTGCTAATAATGAGTTTGACATGGGAAAATTTAATGGCCCACCACTTGACCATACTATAGACACTGCAGGTGCACCACCTATAAAACAAAGACCCTATAGAGTACCTATAGCGCAAAGGAACTCCTTACAAAAACACATAGAGCAAATGTCAAATAATGGCATAATAAGACCCAGCACATCACCGTGGGCATCGCCTCTTATAATCGTTAAAAAGAAAGACGGAACAGACAGATTTTGTGTAGATTTTCGAAAACTTAATGCGGTCACTAAGAAAAACTGCTGACCACTGCCAAGATGTGACGAAATTTTAGACTCACTTGGCAAAGCTCAATATTTCTCATCACTTGACTGCTGTAGCGGCTATTGGCAAATACCACTACATGAAAATGATAAACCAAAAACAGCTTTTACATCATTCGCTGGTCTATGGGAATTTGAGGTCCTACCTTTTGGACTTTGTAACGCACCAGCCACTTTTCAAAGAACCATGGAGTTCGTTTTAACTGGACTAAACTGGAAAATATGTCTTTGTTACATAGATGATATTATCGTCTTCTCATCTAGTTTTGAACAACATCTTAGAGACTTAGCGTCAGTCTTTGAAAGATTTCGTACTCACAACTTGAAACTAAAACCCCAGAAATGTTCATTTTGTCGTGAAACGATACCGTTTCTTGGACATGTTATTTCGAAAAACGGACTAACTGTAGATCCTTCTAAAACTGAAATCGTGAAAACATACCCAGCTCCAAAAACAATAACTGAGCTACGACGCTTTTTAGGTTTTGCGTCATATTACCGCCGTTTTATCCAAAACTTTGCTAAAATTGCAACCCCGTTGTCAAAACTACTACGCAAAGATACAATTTATAACTGGACAAACAACTGCCAAAATGCATTTGACATTTTAAAAACAAAACTAACAACCGCTCCCATACTTGCATATCCAAATTTTCAATTGCCATTTATTTTAACAACAGATGCAAGTGGTCAAGCGGTTGGAGCTATACTTAGCCAAGTGCAAAACGAAAAAGAACGAGTCATTGCATATGCAAGTAGAACCTTGAACAAACACGAACAACGCTACCCTTCGGTTGAGCAAGAAGCGTTGGCCGTAGTTTGGGCAGTGAACTACTACCGATGCTACCTGTATGGTAACCATTTCACAGTGTATACAGACTGCTCTTGTTTAAAATGGCTCTTTCGGGCACCCACACCTTCAAACAGGCTGGCAAGATGGGCACTTTTACTACAAGAATATAACATGGAAGTAAAACACAAACCAGGAAAAAGTAACTCAAACGCTGACGCACTTAGTCGGTTGCCGTCAGCAACTGTCAACACAATTGACACAGAAACGCCATTTGACATGGCACAACACCAACAAAATGATCCATTTTTTGGTCCAATCTATAAATATTTACTGACAGGTAAACTGCCTAACGACCCCCATACTGCCCACACAATTAAAACCTTATCCACGGCATATCGACTGTTAGATATGCTATATTACTATGACATTAAACACGATAAACTGCGGGTAGTTATACCTTCCTCGCTACGAGAAACTTTGCTAGAAGAATTTCACGACTCTATTCTTACCGGAGGTCATTTTGGCTTCGACAAAACCTATCAAAAACTATGCCGACGCTACTACTGGCCTACGATGCGGCGTGACACAAAACAGTATTGCAAAGCATGCATATTGTGTGCCAAAAAGAAAGCCCCCATT
>JASANF010013495.1:0-14354 GCA_030248245.1 Trissonchulus sp. WLG1_4
ATTACTAACAATTCTCAGCATACATTTTTGAGGAGAAATGGTAGACCGTAGGGGGCCGGGAAGGTCCCCAAAGTCTGAGCGCAATTGAATAACAATCCCTTTTTCATACATTTTTTGCCAAATTTTAGAGTTTTTCGGTCGAGTACTTAAAAGCATAATTTTTTAAATGAATGCGCAGTATGAGCTGATACAATATGTCTAATACGCAAATTAGATGATTTTTCAAAATTTACAAACGTGGTCAAGTTGGGTATTAAATTAAAAAAAGCTCTTATTGAGAATTAGATTGCCCCGGAGAAACAGGTAAGAGCACATGATATGAGATTTTGTTTCGTGATGTTTTTCAACTATTTAAACTAACTTATTTTCTATTTTAGGTGCAGTCAAAAACTATATTTATTACATGGTTTGGGCTTGGGCTAAATGATATTTTAAAAAAGGTTTTTTTTCAAAAATTAGGTGTTAAAGAAGGATTTTTTAATAGAATTCTTATTTTAAAACTTAGCAACAAGTCTTTCAACCAAAGCCGTTTTTTAAAAAGCGTTAAAAGAGCTTCAAAGCAGCGAATATACATTCTATAGGGCTGGCAAATAGCTTATTTTAAAGCTCTTTTAATGCTTTTTGAATGTTGTAAAAAAACTATAATGAAAAGGTTTAAAACGAGCTAAAAAATATTGCCGTTGGACCCTATAGCCTGATTTATTCAAAGTTTAAGAACCTTAAAAATGCATTTTTACCTAAAAAAGGAAACCTAGACAATAAAAAATCAATTATCATACTACAAAGTGTACCTGATTCAGGATCCAGATGAAAAAGCACTGCGCCGATGGTCGCTGGAAACGGGACATTTCTATCAGAAACGAGGGACGGCGAAAGGTAAAAGTGAGAACGGCTGGAGACCAGGCCGCAGTGCTATTGCCCAAATTAAATTGTAATAATGAAGCAATTCGGACCCAGTGGCCAAAATTTGCAAAATTAGAACAATAGAAGTGGCCACCTGAAAGGTCAATAAGGTGTCAAACTTGAAAAATTAAAACAATAGGCTTAGTCTAATTGAAAAAGTGAAACAATAGACTTTATCAAAACAAGTTCAATAACAAAGTGCTAAAGGGTGAAAACAACAGCATTTTTAAAATGTTAGCTCATCATATATAGCTTATTTAAAAGAGCTCTCAGAGCTTTCCCAAAAACCCCAATTTCCTCAATTCTGAATTATGATTTACCGCGGTCGTAGTAATGGCATGGATTTGGGCCTCCGTAGGACTCTATTGTAAACTATCTTTTTGGTTCCATCGTAAGTTATCCATACTCCTTCCACTACGTGCCTGTCCTCGTTTTAAATCTCTTACTTCTCTCCCGATTTCTTGTAGTTCTTCTAATTCCTCACTATTGTCGTGTTGTTTACGTGTCTTACGTGCTATTAAAGTCTCTTGCCGTTTTGCTTCAGCTACTAACTCCTCAAATGTTTCTGGCGGTTTAGGTAGGTATCCTAACCTGTCTTGTATTTCTTGTCGTAGTCCTGCTTGAAATAAACCTCGTAGCATATCATTCCTAAGCTGCATATGAATTCTTGCATATTATGCACGACTCAATTTCTGTAGTTCTCTAGCAAATGTAGCTACAGGTGCAGACTCGTCTGTTTGTTGTACTCGACCATGAAGTTCTTCTGAACTCTGAAGTTTGCTAGGGGAAAGAAATGCCTTAAGTAGTGCTTGCGTAAGCTGTACGTAGCTATTTTTCGTAGCGTCCGATAACTAGAGATTGGCAGCTAAGCCAAGTGTCGGCCCCGGGTCGGCCCAGGGCCGGAGCCATTTTCACCGGCCCGGGGCCGTTGCAGTCGGCCCGGGGTCGGCCCGGTCAGCCCGGCCGGCCCCGTCAGCCCCAGCCGGCCCGCTGTTGCCGGGAATCGGCCCGGTGGGCCCTAGCTGGCTTGATCAGTAATAAAGACTGCTAAAGTCCAAGGACGACTGTAGCACACTAGTAATTTACATACACCTGTAACTTTTTGCATTACAAACACAAAGCTGCCTCTTAAAGTAGCAGTGTTATTCTCCAGCCGTTGCTTTGTTAAGATGACGCAAGCTCTCGGACCTTACACTTAGCTGTAGAATGAAGCAATTAATAGCAGACGCAGAACGGAAAGCTAAAAAACTGAAACTTGTATCAGTTTTGTTGTAGGTGGGGTGCACCCCACCAAATAAATCAATAAACTTAAGTCTCAGCTTAGGCGTTTACAAAAAGCTTCAACTGCATTGTTGCAGCGCGCTTCAGTTAATTTATAAGTGTAAGCCTGAGATACATAAGTGTAGTCCACCCGCCGTTGGTTTTTGTTCCCGCTCACAGCACTTGCTTTTAAATACATTCGTATTAAACTGAAGACAAAGCTCGCTAGTTGCCGTGAAAACCAGTTGCTCTACGGGGGTTTGTTTGTGACGTCCATTCTGTATGTATAACTTAATTTGATTGGTTCGAGGCTGAAACTCCACTCCGCGGCCCGGCCGGCCCGGTCGGCCCGGGGCCGGCCCGCTGCCACGCGGCCCCGGGCCGGTGGCGGGCCGCGGGCCGCAGTGCAGCGGGGCCGGGCCGTCTGACTGAGCGTCGGCCCGCGGCCCACCACCGGCCCCAGCCGATCTCTACCGGTAACCCCCTATATACCTCTAATGCATTACCACGTAGGTAGCTTGGTAGTTTTACTAACTTTTGAGACTCGGTATACTCTTCAGATCTGCTTAGCAGTTCAAACAGTTCGTAAATCTCTTCAAAATCCTCTCCAAATTCTCCGTAAAACAAAGGCAATGGAAGATACCTTCCACCTCTTCGTGTTTCATTAGCCTGCAATGTACATGTCATAGTTCTTAATCTAGCAATTTCTCTTTCTATTTTGCCTATAGTTGCGTAACCTAATGGTTTCGTTTCAGCGGTACTGGTAGTTGGAACTAACTCACTGGACATAAGCAAACAGGATAATTACCTACTACTCGCAGCGCCCAAAGTTTGTTAGCGACCCAAAGATCCAACAAATAACACAGTTCTAGCTTTCGATGGCGTTTATTAGCACAACACAAAAGGCGTGGGCCTCAACCTCAAATCTCAGAACGCAAGTACACAGCAAAGAGGAGCAACTTCTCAAAACGCAAGTAGACAGCAAAGAGGAGCAACTTTTTAAAACTACTGAATTGCTGCGTTTCGCAGCTCTGTGCATATCTGGCCTGGCTGTCACCCTGAGTCCTGACTGGCAACTCAAATTTCCGAATCCAGAAACTGCCATTCTCAGCATTGCAAGAATGTCTTTGCTGCATTACAATCACGGCAACTGCTTCAAGTGCGCCAGATAAAACACTGTCCAACTGCAGGTGTAAATATTGCATATTCATTACTATTCAATATGCAAATTAGGTGATCACAAAAACTACATAGGTACGTTTGTACTGACAGAAAATTTTAAATGACAATCAGTGGGGGGACAGTAACCATTAATTATGCAAAAAAAATCTGATCGGGTTTTTTAAAAGACAGTAAAATGAATTTTACTTCGACGCAGTAACAAGTTTACTCTGTTGTTACGACACTTAATTCTATTAGATATTATATTTTGATTTGTTCACTTTCAAGTTTCTGCCCCCTTTTTCAATCAAAATAGGGCAGTGGAATATGGGTACTAGGATTACACACAAAGCATAGGCTGCATATTACGTAGGTTTCAGTTTTAACGTTATGGAGCAATAAAACCATAACAAATGTTTCACCTCTAGGTGGAACAAAAATTTGAAATCAGGCGGGAAGGGCAAGGTGGTATGTTTACATTAGTTTAAAAATTGTAGCTGTAGAATGTCATTAGCAAACAAACAGCTAGCACACGCGCACACACACTGAGCAAGCATACACACACTGACACACACACTACGTAGTAATAATGATAGCTGTCAGTTCATAAAGTTTTTGAGGGGGCATTGTTATCAGCTTGAACAAAGGGGGGCCTAGTAATTTTTATTACATATAATAGTTATTGTACAATAATTGCCATTACTTAACTATATAATTTGTATTATGTAATTAAGTAATCAGTACTGCGTAATTACATAATTGTTATGTAATTACATAATAATTATGTAATTGCATAATAGTTATGTAATTACATAATAGTTACGTCATTACGTCATTATGACGTCACTATGACGTCATATTACGTCATCACTCCGGAGGCTCCGGCTCCGGGGGGGTCCAGAACCATCATTTCCTATCTACTAATCTAACTAGATACACTAAGTAGTATCAAGAGTACATGTAGCACTAAAATCGTAGTCTAAAAAATAGGCTGAAAATAAACTTTGGCGGTGAATCGGGCACTTGTAAAAAATTGCCTACATTTGTGAAAAAATAAATTTTACAAATGGGCTCGTGCAACAAAAACGTGAATATTTACTGACAAAACTTACAAATTTGTAAGATTTGTAAGTCAAGTAACAAAATTATCAATTTTACAAACGTTACAAGTGTTACAAATGTTACAAGTCTTACAATTCCAAACGTTACGAATTTGTAAGACTTGTGAATTGGTGTAACAAAATTCGACTTACAGTTGTTACAATTGTAAGATTTGTAATTTGGTGCAACAGGCCCTTCAGGTGGAATAAAGAAGTAATTTATTCATTGTTCAATTCGGAACTACACTTTTATTATTTTTCCTAACTGTTCTCAACAGTTCCAAAACAGGAATGGCTGAGTCTAAACAGTAATGTGATTGGCACGAGCGCACTGTCTAAACAATTACGATACAAAAGAATTTATAAAATCATAAAACGTCGATAAAACCACTTTTTACTGCATAGAAAATGTGATGGTGACCTTTATTAACTGCAAATGTGCGAATTAGTTTTTTTGCAAAAAAAGCAAACACTTCCAAAGCTGCCTTTACACGTTCATCATTACACTGCCCAACATGCAGAGCTCACTTTAACATTGAGCAGGGTTGGTTTCAGAACAATAGTTCCTTCTCTAGAAAAACAAAAAATTTTAATGATGTGCAAAAACTGCCAAAATTTTAGTTAATTTTATGTTTTTCTAAATTCATAAGTTAAACGCCCCCTACACTCAACAAGTAAGCCCCTAGAAGGGGCAAATTCCGACACCGTGGCGTGAAATAGCTAAACACAACTATGTATATACTACACGTGGTGGCTAATGGTAAGCATAGGCCCAGTGGTGGCTCGTAGCACCGAGCATGTACTCTTTGCTCTTGAGACACTGTGTCCCATCTGGTAGTAGCCCACTCAGAAACGTGCAGTGTTGGCCGACTCTTCCCTTTTGCCCCAACTACCTCATCAAGAGGTGAAATATGAACCGCAGCCCAGAGTTGGACACGGGGCGGGGCGGAACAAAGGTCTTGCCCCGCGGGGATTTACGATTTTTACTGTACCGACTTATTTTTTGAATTTGTCGTGTTTTTTGTGCTACTCAAGCAGCAAAAAATTCAAGCTATATTTTGACCGTTTTCTAAGGTATATGTCAGTTTAGATGGCAAAAGTGCGAATACGTTTATGCTTGGCATTCGTTAATAAAGGCTTGAATATTTAATGGTGAGGTCTAAGAAGTTGTCATGTAGGCTAGGTACCTCAATGCGACAGCGTTGTTTCTTATACATTTACTGGCGAGGGCCTCAGGGGGGTGTCATTCTAGTGGTGGGCAAACATGCTGCCTAGGAGCAAAAATGCTATTTTCCTGCAAGGATCCCCCTTTGGTTTTTATCGCCCGGCCTAAAAAATTTCTGATATGTCTCCAATTGACCAAAATTGGCCTTGAAATCAAAAAATTCCCCCAATTTCTTCTTGGGGCTGCCGCCTACCTCTGCGACTCTGTGGATTTCTATTCTTTGTTAATATCTTTCGTCAAAGCCTATGCATGTATACACTAGTACATAATGCTACATTTGCTTGTGCAACACACTGTCTGCTGTGACGGTATATGCCATCTTTAATTGTTTTAATTTTTCTGTCAGAAAAAATTTCTATTCTGCCAACCCCAAACGCCTGCAACTTTGGGGTTTAGTAAACGTCCGACCTAAAAAAATTCGGATACACGAGTACATTATGCTACATTTACTTGTGTAACACACTGTCTGATGTGATACCATCTTTTGTTTTAATTTTTCTGTCGGAAAAATTTTCTGATACGTCTCCAGTTGACCAAATTCGGTCTAAAAATTCGAAAAATCCATTTTTTCTGGGGGCTACCGCCCTCAGACCCCTGCAACTTTGGGGTTTAGTATCTTGCGTTTACCATGCGTGTGTATAAGTACTAAAATCGCTAAAACTTCACTTTAACTTCAACAAGTGAAAGTTTGGTGCAAAATGTAATCATTAAATATTGCAGCCTGCTGTTAATCAACTAAGCACTTCCGTTTACTACGGCAAAGCCTGTTGCGCAGCTGAAACTAATTACAAACTGGCCAAGTGTAGTTTTCAAAATGTATGCGACGTGACGTAGTGAGAAGGTCACTGTCAGCCTATGTAAATGCAGGTATAATTATTATGTTAAATAACTGCGAGACGTAATTACAAAATCTTCCGTATCGGGAATAGGGCCAGACCGCAGGCGGTACTGCTATACAGCGCAGACCCGTGCACAGAATCCAGCAAGCTGGAGCTGCAATAATACATACAAAGTTCAATTTAATCTCAAACAGCACGTAGCATTTATGCCAGAGATTAAGTTGATAACAGCAGACACTGCTCTTTGATCTGAGCTTACAAGCTCAAGAACTGATTCTGAAACTACTGCATCCATTCATATAAACTTTTGGTGAAGCATTAGCGCATTAGGTTTCGTAACACACAGTGAATTTTATCTGTTCTGTGAACTCAGAACGTCTCCTTGTATCGAAGTCTGCCATCAGACACACTCTACACGCGCACACACAAACACACAATCAGTCTGCAGAACTGGCCAGCATGAAAATAGCAGTGTCTGCCATCATAAACACTGTACACGCACACACATACATACACAATCAGTCTGCAGCACTGATCAGCTGTCTGCCATCATACACACACACACAAACACACAGTCAGCCGCATTGGCCAGCAGAAAAATAGCAGCACGAGCACAGTGAAAGCGTGACAGTAAATATGCTGTGTGCAATGTGCAACACTGTAACATTCAATTTCAAACAGTCTTCAGCAGTAACTACCTAGCAACAGTGACACGCAGACGCAAAAGAACAGCAAACTCACAGCAAAACAAGGACGTTTTGCGAGTAAAGTTAAAGTAAATTTAGATAGACTTCGTCACGACATGCTTCTACATGCCGATGATATTCTTCGAATATAAAACGCGGCACTAAAATTATCTAAAGCCAACAGTTTAACATGTCAAGATGCAATATGCTTTCTAGCCAAATATGAAAATTTTTGTGAAAAATGTTTTTAATTAAGAAACAAATAAATTTACTCCAGGGAAGCTTTCAAATATGATAAGGCATGTCAAAAAAAGAATTCTTAAAAACAACAAATTTTAAGAATAGTTTTTAAGGAAAATTATTATTTGTACCTGCCAAAGTACTTCCATTTACCTCCCTCATTAATATTAAAAAGTACTTGCAAATTCCTCCCTAGTGACCTTTGTGTGACTTTTGTAAGTCTTTACTCAAATGATGTACACGACTGATTACGTGTCCGCACAATATTGTTAAAAATAAAGTAATTTACACTATAAAAGAAAGTATAAAGAAATGTCAAACAATGCGGCTCAAGTGTTACCACGAACGAAAACATTAATTACTCGAATTCTCAATTTAAACCACCGTTTAAAGATTATATTTTTACTATGCCCCCTGTTTTTTGTGATATGGTGTGTGATGACGGCGTATTTTCATTCTCTCGACTTTCATATGCTCGACAAAAATGTAACAAATTTTCAAATCAGCGCAACATTAGTTTGCGATTGATCGACTTTCGCATAGTTCGAATTATGTCAAATTCAACATTAAATTTATTATTTAAATTCAATTTTAGATAAAATAATTCTAATTCAAATTAATACTAAGATAAATTAATTCAAATTCTAAAATTTGATGCGAATCGGAGAACCTAAAATTTTCACTTATACAGGTAGCCCCCCCCTTAAGGTCACTAAGTGTGTGTGTTGGTCTGTACGCATGTTTCATAAGCCAGCCGTATTTATTTACATTACAGTAAATGTCACTAGGGAGGAAATTGCAAGTACTCTGTAATATTAGTGAGGGAGGTAAATAGAAGTAATTTGGCAGGTACGAAAAATTACTATCCAGTTTTTAAATGCTTTATTATAACAACTTTTTGTACTTCAAATTTTAATGACTGCGACACTCAAGTCTGTCAAAAAAGTTGCACCACTTGAGAAAAAAAAACATGCGATTTTGTCACGAAAAGAATAGATTTTTACTATCAAGAGTACAGCAAGTAGCAGAAGTCATGCCACTAAAATAAGTGAGTCGCGCATTGTCAGACTTTAGTACACACGGCATTTTATTGCACATTAGCGGTTTTATCTGGCCATCTAATAAAAAGTCACAAATAGTATCTACAGTCCCGGCCATAACTAGGGTTTCTTTTTTCGCGAATGCGAAGGCTCTTTCTTCGCGCCTTCGCGAAGTTTTCCCGGTCATAAGTAGTGTCCTTTCTTTGCATTCCTTCGCAGGTCAAAAGGTTAGCCTGCTTGAACACATAGGCGTAAATATGCGTAGCGTACGTATTTCACGCATATGTACGTACACTTAGCCTTAGCTTACTAGCTGTTTGCATTTTAGTATTAGCTTCGCGATAATTAAATGTTCTCAAATTTGCGAATGGCCTTCGCTTCTTCGCTTTCGCGAAGACGAAGGGACACTATTTCTGGCCGGGACTGTATATAGCAAAGGATGACCAATGGCCAAAATGACATCTGTCGATTCATACTTACAGCCGTTATGTTCGTTCAGCCGACAAACTTACAGAAAAACTCACGCCGCAAATTGATCACCCTAGTAGCGTGGCTCTTAGTAAGTTTGCCGGCTGTACGGACATACGGCCGTATCGAGCCTTAATTTGCTTTAGACCAAGCAGGAATGTGTTTTGCACGAGTTAAGACAAAAAGTACAATCGTTGTGCATTATAGTAAACCACGGCTGCCAATTATACACAACTGCAACTACATACCTATAAACTGCTGCGCTGCACGAGCAGCCTATCTAACTTAAAAGGCTGCACTGAACGATATCTATCAATATTCGCTAGCCCATGTACATGATATATCTATACACGATCCACGCAGTTGCCATTATTATTGATTATTACTGTGCGGAATTATCGCTGTATGAATTACAATTGGTGTCTGCTGGTTGTATGCTACAGTTCACACATTTACATACACGGGGCTATAGAACTGTATGACTACGCAACACCTAAGACTATGCTGCATGTCACACACTTCCCAATACACACACACACACATTTAGTGCATTTTTAGGAACTACCTAGGTGCCCAGTGCAAAATTACACTCCGAGACAGGATACATGTGAAATCAGCTTTTGCACTATAGTATATACGCGGCGGCTGAGGCCGCCGCGTAATAAGCACGTCTTGCGAGTAAAGTTAAACCAATTTTAGACAGATTTCGTTGCGACATGCTTAGGTACGATGCCGAGGATATTCTTCGAATATAAAACGCCGCACCAAAATTTCAAAAGCCAACAGATTTAACACTGCAAGCCTCAACATGCTGTTTTGTAGCAGTTTGATGTCAGACTCTGCGTTGATGTCACCACGGTGGTTTTTAATAAAACATGGTTTTTTAAGTACGTTTGCATTTTTAAAAACCACTCACCGGGGTGAAATCCACCCTTTATGACAGTTTATGAAGCTGCAAAAAGTTCATGTGCAAAAACCGTTCACAATGAGCAAAACCAAAAAGTTGGGCGACAATATCAGTTGCTAAAGTACACGCGTTCGTTACCCTTGTTGCCCAGACTGGGAACAATTCGACTGAGAAGAAACACTAGACGGCATAGTGAAAAAATTGCCGCCTTACATCAACCGCGGAAAGACAAAAACTGATTAGATAGACGGGATGCCCTGTCTAGACAGCAGCTAATTTGCATAATCATTCGAATGACCGCGTAACAGACAAAACCCTATATATACGTAGTAGGGCAGTAAACTAAATGAATACAAATATTCCGCCTCTAGGCGGAATAAAAAAAGAAAGTCGCAGGAGGAGCTATAATTAGGCATAGGCTGTTCACAACGGTCGAATCCAATTTACCGTTACATACTAGAGCTTTAAACAATGACAAATGGTCGGTCGACCTCTAGGTCGAAAAAATGTGCAGCCGACACCCAGCTGAATTTGCACATAAACATATACCTAGGCGTTCCGCGTTGCAGCGCGTACAGCAGTGATTTGCGTTGTAACAAAACAACTGTGAATTAAATCAATAGTTCCTTGTCTAGAAGGAACAAAAATCTATTTTACTATGCTAGCATAATATATAGTTTATCATACTGTTCGATGCTAACTGTTAAATAAAACTTATTTCTTTTCGTCTGAGCTTAGTGAGTAGAGAAAAGAAATGTACATCTACTCACTCTAAAGCACGGTTCACACTCGTTCTTGTCCTTGTCCCTAAGCGATTACAAGAAAACTGTCTGGCCAAATAATTCAACTTGTCGCATGAATCAAGTTGGGGTCATTTCCAGATCGGATGCAGAAAAATTAGCCAATTCTTCATACCTAACAGCCGAACAAAATTTGTTTTTGTCCCTGTCCCTATGTCCTCAGGGACAAGTATGAACTGCTCAAGTGAAGGAATTGCCCGTATTTCAAGAAGATGCCACTTCAATTTTCACCATTATCTATCGTAAATTGATAATTATAGCAGGAGTTCTGAATTTTAAGAGTAATAGCGCTACTTTTTTTCGCAAGTGTCTCTGAAAATAATGAAATGAAATAACTGCTCATGCTTCAGGCTACCATTAGTGTTCCGAACAAGCTCTTCTGCTAAGTGAGAAGCGGTTGGTTTCATGCGTGAGACCAAGAGTTCGTAAGTAAGTAAGTAATTCGACCAATTCCTGGAAGGGGTCAGAACTATAACCGGCGAGAATTAACTCCAAAAACAGGCCACGAATTGAACCATCGTACCCCCCCCCCCCCACAAATTAGACCCCAGTCCAACACTTTGGCAGGGGTACCCGGCACCCGCCCCACCAACCCGACCCCGGTCCAAAACGTGGCAGGGGTACCCCCCCCCCCCCCCACCCCACAAATTGGATCCCGGTCCAAAACTTAACAAGGGTACTCCCACCCACATTTTGGAGGGCGGGAATTCCCCCCGGTTTTCCCCAACCGGGTTCCCCCGATCGGGGGGACCGGAACACTCGCTACGGCGGGAGGACCCGGTAAAAAAACAAAAAAACAAAAAAACAACAAAGATCAAAGTCAACGAGTAGGACTGATCTTTTTCCATTGTGATTCTCGAGATCATACATTTGGAAGGATAGACGACCCGTGGGGGGCAATAACGGCTCGAAAAAGGCCCGTCTGACCAAAACCAAAGAAAAAAAAATACGACTCCGAACAATCACACCGACCCAGCCCCACCGGGTCTGAAAATTTACCCTAATGCCAAATCACCAAAATTTCACTCCAACTGCAGTTTTCGGCCAATCAGAGCCCTGTTAAGGCTACTCAACACCGAACGGTGAGGCTTAGATTGGCCGAAAACTGCATTTGGAGTGAATTTTTGGTGATTTGCCAATAGGGTCAATTTTCAGACCGGTGTCCAAAATGTAGGGGTGGGGGGGTACCCCTGCCAAGTGTTGGACCGGGGTCCTGTCTGTGGAGGTGGCACTAAGGTCCCATTCGTGGCCTGTTTTTGGAGTCAGTGGTCGCAGGTTGTAATTCTGACCCCTGCCAGGAATTGGTCGAGTGTCATACTCTTTTATTCTGCACTCTTGGTTCATGCATGTATTAACCAACCGCTTCTCACTCAGCAGAAGATGGTCGCGTGATAGTGTGCTCTGGCTAATGGGAATCGTTCTGCGACCCATTTATCATACATGGTCATTCATATGTACCTACAACAAAAGGTAATGACTGCTTCTGTAAATTAGTTTATTCGAGTAAAACAGTATTTGTACACAATTACATTACAACACTATCACAAAGAAACTACCGATAATTCACAGAAACATTTGACGAGACAAAAAACTATAAAATACTATATAATATTATCTGTCTGATCGCAAGTTAACAATTATTTAATATAAATAGAAGAAACCCTAGTACATTTAACGAATTTGGACGTTTCTATTTAGCTGGAATCTGCCGGTTCCGGTTCCAAGGGTCTCGGGAGCCGTTTTTCCTTTTCCGGACTAATGCTGGTATCTAGCGGTTGCACATCAGGTGGCGTAGGGATGACCTTGAAGTCAGTTTTGGCTTTGGCTATTTTGGCCAAAAGTTCATCTTTATCCTTGGCGATTCTGGCTCTAAACTCTTCAGCCTCTGCTATAAAGTCCTCCTGTCGTTGCAGCAAATCAGTGTAGACTTGCTCCAATTCTATAGCTCGTTCTAGCGGTTCGAAAATAGGCTGGTGGGGTGCTGGGGGTGCCAAACGACCGCTCATATATCCATCAAACTCTTCCTGGGTTAGTCGTAAGCTTTCCGCCGTCAAATTGAGTATGAAACTGACGGCACAGCACTGCAACAAAACAAAGTTTTATTTCTATCGTTAAAGCCCGCAAAATTGTTCATAGGTTATATGACACTGTAGTCAATTTTTAATAATTCACCAGGATGCTTCTACTATTTAATACTGCATCGGAATTAAAATATAAACTTACTTTAACTGTTTGAAACGGTTGTAGCTTCAACACACTCCCCCCTGTTTACCTACAAATACCCCAAGTAGGTCCCATGGGCCCTTACTTGTTCAGGCATGTTTAATAATCTTTTATCTTCCTCACCAAAAAAGGAGCAAGACTTCACTGACGCTTTTCGAGTCAATCTACATACTTCTACAGAAAAACTATGTCATCCATATTATTAGCAAAACCACACTAAAAACATTCCACTGAAGTAAACGCACTAATCAGTTGTGTAGACATAAACACACTACACTACTAAAACATACTGCCACTGTCTGTCGAAAACACAACGGTAACCCAAAGTGCGACTTCACCCCATTGACTACACTAACCAAATTGGTGAAGAAATAGGCCTGTTCCCCGGTCATGAGTCGGCCAGGGTGGGCAAAGCGAGTGATGAAGTTGATGTTGGACTGTAGGAGGGGCGGGTTGGCGTGCAGCAGCAGGTAGATTAGGGCCGGCAGCAGTTCATCCGCGCTCACGGGTCCGCTCTTGGACGCCTGCAAACCCATCATCAGGTCCTGACAGCACTCCACGATGTTGGCCAGTTTCTCGTCTGGACTGCGTCTGCTGGCAACCTTGACCATTTCTGCAACAAAAATGACTCGAACATGCTCTTTTTAGCCAATAATTCGTTTACTGATGACAAGACAATTGCCCATGGAGTAAACAATCTGCCCTGGTGACAACAGTTGTAAGTAATAAGACTAATAATATTTGGTTCAATCAATTATCAAATTATTAATACAAATTAATAAAATTTTAGGGGCATGTATACATATGGTGTCAAAATTTTGAAGGAACCTTGCACGCAAACTTTAAAGGCCCTCCACCCTCTAATTTTGTCATTTTCTACAAAAAGTGCTATTTTTACCCACATTTGCTCAGATTTCCGTGACACTCCCTTATCCCTCGGTTGGTGGGGGGTTCCCCTCTTCGTCCCTTCGTATGTATGTGCTTATGTAGGATTCCCGCGTCACACTTCAACTCAAACTCACTGGTTTTTTACGCTAAGCCTTCATAAAATGACTAAATTGGAGTGGTCTGGGGAATTTTCACACAGCAACATGCCCCATCACAACTATCCACAGCCAAACACCATAGATTAGTGCCTGACGACGGTACTTATTGACTTACTTGCAATAGCACTGTGCAAATAACGCCGAACAGTAGGCTCTGATTCGTTGAGCCCGGACTCCAGAATCCCCTGACTGATCCAGTGCAGTTCTCGAATGCGCGTCTGTAGCTTCAGATCTTTTTCCTCGTCTTCGGCTGGACAAAACAGCTGCACATACAGTCGTGTGCATAAATAATCCTCAACTGTTCGAACACATTCTGAAAAACATCATTAATACAAAAGAGGAATGTATCGGCAATACAAACATACCATGAAACAATGACTCCGAAGACAGACCAGAAAGATGTGTTATATTGGATTAAAAATATATTTAGCATATAAACGTGTATATTATTTATGT
>JASANF010013496.1:0-21689 GCA_030248245.1 Trissonchulus sp. WLG1_4
AAAACAAGTCATTTTCTATGTCTACTTATAATGCAAGCTAATTCGTACGTGTAACCTCTGAAACCGCAGTGGTAAATAAGTCGAATATATGTACGTATGTATCCGTAAAAACGATGAGGGTATAATTTATCACTGCAATAAAGCAAGCAAAAAGTTTCCATAAAAGTTTTTCTAGAGCAAAGTTGGGCAAACCGCAACACAAGTTAAACGAAGCTTACACTCGGGACCGACAGACGAAATTTTGCAACCTGTTCTTGAAAAACTCTGCTTTTGAATA
This sequence comes from Trissonchulus sp. WLG1_4, assembly GCA_030248245.1. Classification (NCBI taxonomy): domain Eukaryota; kingdom Metazoa; phylum Nematoda; class Enoplea; order Enoplida; family Ironidae; genus Trissonchulus; species Trissonchulus sp. WLG1_4. Next base: position 278 of record JASANF010013496.1, read on the forward strand.
GAACGAGAAAGTTTTTGCTACAAGTTCAAGACATAATAAATTATATATATACACATCTCACACTCACAGCAAAGAAAATGCCCCCCGTAATACAATTTATATATGTGGAAACGACATATATGTTTTTAATTGTTTTTCAAGTATATATCATAAATGGCTGCCTGCTACTTCACTTCAATGTTACGGTTGAACTATAGAATCTGAAAAATTTGCTGGCCAGTCATAACATGATATTGTTTTTTATCAACGTCTTTTGTTCACTGTTTATCAAATCACTGATAATGCTGCAATGCTCTTTGAACTGCTTACAAGAAACAAATTAATACGTAATACAGACAACAGATTTCGGAACATGAAACATCTATGTATGTTGTATGCATGTATGTATGTACATATGTATGTATGTATGTATGTATGTATCTATAACATGCATGTTGTTCTCATACATGTATGAGGCGGGATGGGGGGGACCCCCCAAATCGAGGAGCCGGGGGGAGGGTCCCAAAAATTTGGGCAAAATTTAGAAAAAAATGCCACTTTTTGGCGAAAATTTTACAAAATTTTGCAAATTTTTGCAAATTTTAGGGTATTTTTGGTCGACCAGGGGGGAGGGTCCCCAAAATTTGGCCGGGGAGGCCCCCCCCAAAATTTTGACTCCGTTACATGTATGGTTGTTCTTTCTGTTAAAAACACGTATGTCAGAATTACGTAAGCGTATTACGTATTCATGAACGGGAAACTACCGTTTTCAGAGTAAAATAGGTCAGATCCCCTTCTTTGGTTTGTCTTCGCTGTTTGTTTTGCCGAAAAATGAGTAAAAAAATCCGAAAACCGTAATCTTTGCGTAAACTACACACACATATTACACGTAGATACTAGATATCAATTCAAAACGCTTGACTTGACAACACGGGACAAATGCACAGATTCGGTTCAGCTTTTAGAATAAAATTACCTACCCAGGATATCTTGTGTGTTCTCAAGGGGATTACTACGAACACGGACGTCTGTTTCTCATAAAAGAAGAATCTAACTTCCTTCTGAATGAGCTACGCACGCAATAGTAATTAGCTATTCTACAAATCTTGAACTAAAATTAGATCTTTCAAACAAACAACCGAAGTACATATATTCGACAATTAGAATACGTTGTTACGTGCCGCGTACTACTACATATTACATCTGACGTAAGTATGTATGGACGTACGTATGTACTGTGTCTTCAATTAATGTACTGCTACATTGACATATATGTATGGATAGGTATAGGTTGGTCTTTATATTAATACGATAAAATCATTAAAATAGACTATTTTATAGTCAGAAAACTTTATCTATGACTAATATGTACTTTATCAGATAATTTTATGATTTGAAAACATGGGTGACTTTCAACAACAGTGTTCACATTAATAGCAAGTGGGTACTAAACTTAAGTGCAGACGTACAGAGCTTGCATTTTGAACCTTGTCTGGAAGCGTTATTTCACAAGTTTACAAAAGTTATTTAAAGACATACTGTACATTAAAAGTGCAAGTACTGAGTACATGACCAGCAAAATGGGGGGGGGGGGCATAGTTAAAAAAAGCTGCACCAGTAAACATTCATACTATCTGAATTTTAAGTCAATTATATAACTAACAATTATTATAAACTAATATTTCTGAAATGTGACTAACTAAGCTTCAATTTATTATACATACTCTGCCAAGTGTCAATATATATAACTTCTCACTTGATCAGAACTTTAAAACCGTTTGAGTTAATATCATGTATATGACTATCGCAGTCACCATATTCTGTATAGCAACTAACTTTTAGCTATATATATGCACACATACTAGCCTGCAGTTTATGCTGTGAAAATAGCACGTTTCAGTTCAATAGTTAACCGAACACAGGTTTCTAAACTGAAATTTCAATTTAGCACACTCAAAGGCTGACCTGAAACTTTGCTTGTTCAAAACGAATTCTAGTCAAAACTCTTTTTTACGTCTACAAGCTGCTTTACAGCTTCTGACATCTGTTTTTTGCGAAAAAAATACGTATATACTCATGCAGGTTTCACATTGTTTTTAATTTTCAAACTATGTTTTTGTAGAAGTTTTCGTGTCAAATCAATGTAAAAAAAACAATCTTTTAACTGATCTAAAAACTCTAATATGGGTCGGGGTAAAAAGCAGAGCTAAGCCCCGTACCCACTAATACCAACCACTTTCAATTCATTATTAGATTAGCCATGTTTTGACTGGTAAAAAGTATTCGCTTGGGTGCCAAAAAATATCTGGCTTAGCAGAGCACTGCTAAGCTTCTGTATGCTGTCACGAGTACATGCGTGTTACGCTCCAAAACTTTCCAAACCGTGTTTAGAGGGCTAATTTGGAAGTTCCGAAAACTTCAGCTTATTCAATGAAGCATTAAAACATTGCTGCCTACTCACTAAATAAAGGTTGACCAGAAATTAAAAAATGTAAATTTCAATGTCTGCAAGGCTAAATATTTGATCAACTTTTTTGACCAAATAAAACATTCTTTCGCAGTAATCATAAAAACAAATTTCCACTATTACATTACTAATGCAGCATCCTAGACACACCTAAATACGTTGACTACAGAGGATATAAACCAAGTTAACAGATTATATATAATCTAGTGTTCCAAATTCCAATATAGTAGTACAATACAATATGGGTATATAAATTACACGTTCAAAAATGCAATTCTCGCATAGCAGCATTTCTAAACCCGCAAATATACAGAAGTAAAAAAACTTACATTTTAAATATATACGTGCCTACATACAAAAGAAACAAACATAGACCCACCAAACCAAAATGATGCTCAATTAATCAAAAATAATAAAAAATCTTAAATAAGTTTTTTAATCTTATTATATAACATTCAAACTAGTTTTAAACTGGGACACCTTTGTACAAATTATTCATGACGCAAAAATAAATGATGGGAACGAGTAGTCTTTATATGAGAGTGAGCTATACGTGTATGAACATACTCACAGAGTATATGCAACCTAACATGTGACTGCATTAAGTTGATTAGAAACACTACGCTGTACAAAGGCCGTAAAAAGCCAAATTTTCAAAAACCTCACGAAACAATCATAGATGAAACTTACAGATAACATCATAGCATGCACTGTGTAAATTATATAAATAAATACATGAATGAGTATATCATAATTAAATTGTAAATCATCTGAGGTACAATTAAGAACAAAGGAGCATTCAATAATAGAATATAGACAACCGAATACTTACTGTAGCTGAACTGACCGTACACAGCACAAAAAGAAAAATACCAGGAATTACGTAATAAACGTAAGTAAACGAGTAAATCCAAAAAATCTACCAAAATTAATCCTCGTTGAAATGTGGCGGCGGTGGCGGAAAGTCAAGATCATGATTATTTTCAGCGTTATTGCAGTGAATGTCCGCTTGAGATGAATGATTATTGTGAACAAGTGAAGGATGTTTGGCCAAATTATTGTGATCTACGGGTGTCGGAGGTGAGGCGATAGAGAATCGACAATTCAGACTATCTATCACGGCCCCATAAGTTGGAAATCCCCCAGTGGGATCTCCCATAGGCGTGGCTATGGGCGTGGAGCAATGGCTAACATTAGCTCTAATATTATTGCTGACGGGGGGTGCTTGAGTGGTGGTGATTGAGGAATTGCGGCGAATGGGCGGCGGGGGCTTGGCGGAGTTGGAATTTCGCCGCACCACCAGACTACACGCGGAGGGCGAGGCGGAGCGCTGTTTTCGACTCCCACTGGGGCCAAGTGACCCATCGCGGCTTCGGTAGCCCCCCTGGTCCCCCCCAACATTCCCCTGAAACTCTGCCCCAAAAGCTCCCGGATTACTCAGCAACAGGGCGTGAACCTCATCACTGCCCACGAAACTGAGCGGGCGACGATTGATGGGACGTTCCATGAGCGTAGACAGTGAGCCCCCGGTAGATGAGCCACAGCGAGGCGGTGGGGTAGGTGGGACACTGCCCCCTCCTCCGGCCGTCATGGCGGCAGCAGCTTGTTGTAGCTCCTTTGCATTCATATAAATAGGCTGTGGTATAACTTGGTCAGGCTGGGTTGCGTGATAGTCGGGCACGGACGGAATCACACTGCTCCAGTCTTTGAAGGTGCCCGATCCTTGATCTAACGCCGGACCAGCGGTTGGAGTTCCCGCTAGGCTCCCGCCCCGCTGTCCCTGTTTATTGGGACTAGCATGTGACTGAAAACGCGACGACAGAGCAGCTATTTTGTCATTCTTATGTCGTCCCTGTGATGCTGCTGGCTGCTGGGCGGCCTTGGCCGGAGTTCCCGGGCCACAAAGGCTAGTAGGTCGGGCCGGAACCGGGGGCACAAAGGAAACAGCCTTCAGTGGGGTTCGTTTGATCGTGCGCGATTCATAGACAGCCGAGATTGTGTTTGGCCGATGACCGAGGCCGGGAGAGGCGTTTCCGGGCAGTGACATCGGCAAGTTGGCTTCCAGAGCGCTGGCCGACTTATGGCCGGGCCACTGATGCGCAGGCCCGCCATCAGGCCAAGTAGCCGCGCTGGGCGAAGGACTAGGCGTGGACTGTTCGTCGCTGTTGACCGCTCCGTCTTCTAGTGACAATGCAGCACCGCTGCCGGCCCCGGTGGAATCGGCATTGGATCCCTCTTCCAGGCTGCGTTCCCACGGGCTTGTCGAGTCGCCGGCCGCTCGAATGGTGCCCCCCGAGCCGCTAGTACGAAGACTGCCATTGACACTGGCCCAGGAGGGAGGGCCGCCGCCTTGGCTATTGGGCGGGGCATAAAGTGTATCCTGGGACGTGAAGCCAGAGTCCTGTGAGCTGGCATGACTGCTAGTCAGCTTAGGACTACCCGTAAGCAGTGCTCCAGCACTCAGGCCCGCGGCCGCCGGACCCAGTGGCCCCAGAGGGGTGCCGGCTAAGCTCGACGAAACAGCCGAATTGGTGCCCGAATGCGGTCGGCCATGGTTACTGCTGGAGTCTGAGCTACTCAGCGAGCAACAGCTAGACTTCCTGGAGCCTAGCGAGCTGCCCGTTCCCACGGTCGCGCTGGGTGAAGTGGGTGGAGTGTAGTGCCAGGAATTGGGCATGCCCTGCAGGTCTGCCAGCAAAGCTTCTGAGGCCGCGGGCACACTATAGGGTTCCGAGGAATGACGCATGAGCAAATCTGTGAGTTCCTGCAGCTGGCCTGACTCCTGCATCAGCGACAGCTCTCCATCCAGCACAGGCTTCATCCAGGAGGAAAAAAGGCAAAATGGGGCTCGTTGGGCAATCAAGGCTTGGCGCACAGCGTCCCGTTCCGCTTCCAACATCACCTAAAAAATAAAAACATTTCGTAAAAAACTTTTGTAAGGTTATCATGGGTTCAATTGTCTTTTGACACAGAAATGTGCATACAATAACGTGAAAAACACATACCAAAGGTAGGCACATGTTTGTAGTCACACAGAGCACACCGACACATGAAGGTAAAATCTGGAACATGGCGCGTTTCGGACTAATTTTTTACTCATAAAGTATAGATATGTACTTCATGTGATGTATGTAAATTTGATAAAGATGATAACAAGAGTACATAATAGCGTCTCATTATATATAGAAGAAGAGTGAGACACTCTCCAGCCTGGCTGTGTTCTAGCACAGGCAGATGCGCTGGTCGTTTTCAGGCTACATGTTGACATTCTATGCAACATGTGACTGGCCAATCAGAATCGAGCTTCTATTCTCTGATTGGCAGACGCCTGTGCACGTGCTCCAATCATAAAACGGGATAGGGATAAAGGTTAATAACTCATTATTTATTCATAGTCTGCTTGTAAAAACATTAAAAAAGGTTTGCAAATACCTTTGGGGATATTTTGGCAAACTTTCAGCGAAATTGATTGAGAAACTTTGAAGAAATTCAGAAAAGTTTATATCTCAAAAGTTTCTAAATCAATTTCGCTGAAAGTTTGCCAAAATATCCCCAAAGGTATTTGCAAACCTTTTTTAATGTTTTTACAAGCAGAATATGAATAAATAATGAGTTATTAAGCTTTTATCCCTATCTTAATGCTTATCAACGCATCAGCGATTATATACTAAAGTGTGTTACGCAGGGAATCTACGCGTTGATTGGCCAGTCACATGTTGCATAGAATGTCAACATGTAGCCTGAAAACGACCAGTGCATCTGCCTGTGCTAGAACACAGGCAGGCTGGAGAGTGTCTCACTCTTCTTCTATATGGAGTGACAAGCTATTATGTACTCTTGATGATAATGATGTCTTTAGCATCATGGCAATAAGCATGTTAAATTCCCAACCCGTAATATTCTTGACAACTCAAAAGGTCCTGAGTCTTACGAAAACATACATGTTGTGACATGGACATCAGTGATGTTCAGATATGTGTAGGTTATAGCACGATGTAGAGTGCACTCAGTAATTTATACGCACTGTTACGTGAAGCTCCAAGTGCATAAACGAGTGCGCGCAGCGCACGAGTTTATGCACGCGGGCTTCACGTGCCAGTGCAAATGATTGCTGAGTGCACGCTACAAAGTATTATAATGTACTTATGTTATAACTGTTTTGAAATAACAGTGCAATAACTAAGATGCACGCCTACAGCAGTGCTATAACTAACTTATACGGCACGCTGTGAATCTAGCAGCGTGCACTTAGTTATTGTCGTTAGTTATTGCACTGTTATTTCAAGACAGGTATGATATAACATATGTTTTACTTGGCACAGATTAGTGATTCACCTGGTACCGACTGTTCACGTCTTGTAAGGCCAAATCTAAAGCTCTTTGATTCGCGCTCTTTGTTCCTTTGCGCGCCTTTTTCTGCAATCGAATCGAATCAGCCGCCCGTTTCTTGATATCGACACGATGACGTTTGTACCTGCAACGAAAAAATACGTTGTGCAAACGTAAAATAAAAGATATTATTGTAGTATATACAAAAATCATACATGAAACTTTTTGCACAGCTTAAATATAGGTTTTAGAAGACAAAGTAGTTTTGTATCTACATATAAATGTATAAACATGTGCATGATTTTGTGCAACAAAATTTACTGCTCAATGACAATTTGTTTAATGGTAACAGAGGCATGGTGTGGGGGGATTGCTCCCCCACGACCTGACCAAGCTCCTTCCCCAAATCGACCAGTAATAACAATGTTCATGCAGTATAACAGGGGACCAGTTGTTCAGAACTAACTCTTTTGCGTGATCTTTTTCCAGAATGGCACAATTTTTCCGCCAGTCTTCCAATCGGTCATGCATTGGTCCAACTAGACAGTCCAAAATAGCCGCAGTCAGCGTCTTCAAGTGATTCTCAATTGAGCGATGTCGCATTGTGATTCGAGTGAGCGCCGTTCCAATGTCTCGAGTTGCTCCTTTGCCAGAACTAGCCAAATCCGCCACTCGCTGTAGCGCATCAATAAAAATGTTGAAAGTTTGTAAAGTATTTTTCAGCTGATGGTGTAGCTTTGTGGCCTTGATGCCAAAATCTTCCCAAATAGGATAACTTTCTTTCAGGTCATTGATGATGGACTGAAACAGCGCTCCCAAGGCACTGCACTCCTTTTCCAAGCCCGCATCCATTTCTAATTGAGATTACTGAGCAGCATTTTGACTGAAAATATGTACACAAAAATAAGTGGAGGGAGAGTACAGTAATGGATCTATAGCAAGCGGGGAAAAAACCCACCCCATTTTTTGGGGGAAAAACCCACCCCAGTTCCGGAACTTGGGTATATATGTGGTACAGGTCTAAAATTTTGCCAGCGTATAGTACAGTCCCGGTAGGCAAACGTATACAAGCGGTATCCAAAAGGGGTCTCGCTGGCATTTTTTATGAGTCAAAAGTTGGACCCCCCTTTTTGACCCGACATGGCTCCAAGGGAGGTGAACTTTGGAGTTTCATTTCTCAGCAGTCAGCAACAAGAGATGCGAGCTCAAATGTAAAAACAATTTTACAGAGGACTACCCTTCCTCTATTCATGACCGCAGTGGCAGGTCCCTCCTTCTTTCGTACGAGCGGGGGCATGACCGAAATTAGACGGGGTAAAAAAACCATGTGGGGAAAAACCTACTTTTTGAAAATGGTCTGGTGATGTTGAAAAACCTAGTAGCTACCCCAAAAGACTCATGGTAGTGCAAAAAGACGTTTATTATTAATGCAAATGCGCATACTGACACTTTCTTGATCGAATTCTGGGATACGGGCCTAATAGTCGGACTTTGTCATTTTGAGGTCCCTTTGCAGCGGAAAGTAGTATTCTCTGCTACTATTGCCAGTTTTTTTGTACGTTTTTAATTATAACCTGTTAATTTCTCTTGTTTAAACGCCAAATAACCGAATAAAATTAAAATATGGCCGTCACGACCAGTCACAGCCACTTACGGTACCCCCCACTGAGGGTAGATGGCGTAAAAAGTAGCCATAGAGTGCACATTTTGCATGCATTTGAAGCGTTATCGCAACTTTTTAGCCATTTTCAACGTTTTCAGGCGAAATTAAGGTGTTTTGTTTTCAAATCTGAAAATTCAAAATTTTATAATGGGCTGCGAAGGGCAGTTTTCAAACTTGTGTACCTGAGTCCCCATAGCAAATCTGCGGATAGTTTTGGCATCAGGGGCCTCTACTATTCCGAATACGTGCCATAGCGTTGAAAAACTACCGCTAACACACTTTTCGGGTGATTTATGGTGTGGGTTTTTCCCCCCACATGGGTTTTTTCACCCACATGGGTTTTTTCCCCATAAATGGGTTTTTTCCCCGGCAAGTTTTTGGCTTCCTGCCAAAAAACAGTACGAGATAGCTAAATGAAACCGGTCCCAGCGTTTAGAGCAAGGTCAGGCCTACGACAGATTTTTTTGGTTTCCCGTGAAAACGTATAGTCTATGAGCTACATGACGAAATATGAAACCGCGGGTTTTTCCCCGCCTGCTATATTTTAGAGAGACAGCACCTTGGCCCTTGGGTTGGGGGAAGCATTTGCTTCAAGAACCTCCCTCCACTCAATTTTTTGTATTCGCCTAGATATATACGTACGACCATCCGGGGCCTGAGTTCTGAGGGGGATTCCGTGGATACTCCCCCCTTTTGCCCGGAGCAAAGAAAATTTTTTTGGATCCACTTATCAAAAATAGCCGTAAATGGATGAAATTTGGTTTAAAAAAAGAAACATGTTTTCCAGAAGCGAGCAGTCTGCCAGTTTTAGTGCTTTCGTCTCGTTCAAATTGATAAATTTTGAACATTGGAATGAACTGTATTAAACGGTTTAAACAAGCAAATGGATTTTTTAGCAAAAGCAAACATTAAATATGAAATTAAAATTACAGATAAAAAATAAGAAATCCAAGAATTAAGCAGCCGACTAGAAGCAGGACAACTTGCAAAATGCAAATTATATCAATGCAAGCGAGTGATATGCATGCATGAATAGGCTTTAATAAATGACGATGACAATCGACAAGATAAACAAAAATTTAGCAACCAAGGAGTCTGGGCCCTGGGGTACTACCAGTGAAAAGAAAAAATACTTGGCGAATTTTTCTATTTGTAGACCACATTGGGAAAATGTAGATAAGTATATATCGGGGTTAAATACCGTTGGGCAGTAGCATACCCAGGGTTTTCCAGGTGCTGGACTGATGATAGTCGACGACCGGGGGGGGGGTGCTGAAACGAGCAGGATCTGGAGAACGTAGGGTTCTAGGTGTGGCAGTCCACAAGCTTTGTAGCTTTTTGTGGTGTTAAAGGTGTTAAGCTAGGTTTTTTATCCCGACTTTGACCAAGCCTGGCTTAAAATCTCGACTTTTTGTATTCATAAAACCAAGCTCAGCTTTTTATCCGGGCTTTTTGGTATTCATAAAAGCTGGGATAAAAAGCCGGGCTTATGGTATTCATAAAAATCAAGCTCACATTATAATCCCGGCTTCTACACATATTTTATTGATTTTTTCATTAAGACTAAAAAGCTCGGATAAGAAGCCAGGCTTGAACAAGCCTGGATTTTTATCCGAGCTTTTTGTTCAATCCAGGCTTACGCACAAGCCTAGCTTTTTATCCCGGCTTTTTCAAGCCAGACTTACGGATAAAAAGCCGAGCTTTTTTTTTGAATACCCGCCCAGGAGGGGCGGCAGCCGGGCAGCCCCCAGAAGTTTTGTTAAATTTTGAAATAAGATTCGCATTGAAAAAGCAATTGTATATACGCAACACTTGTCGTAAAATCAGAGTGGCTGCAGGGGTCTGGGCCCGGGGGCGGCAGCCTGTATATACATGTCTCTGAATGGAAAGATTAAAAAACACATGAAAAATCTGCAAAAAAATATTACGGGAAATTTAGATTCCTGGTTTTCCACGGCCCCTGCCCTGAACCAAACTGACGAAGTTCTGTGTTAATCTAAGGGGGGGGGGGGGCTACCCAGTAGGGATGGAAGTCTCGGTTTTTTTTCAGAGACCGAGACCGAGACCTCGAAACCGAGACTACCGAGACCGAGACCAAATTCCGAGACCGCCAAAACCGAGACTGGGTCATTTTTTGCCATTTTTTTACCTAATGATTTGATGACTTTTTACAAAATTTTAGGTAAACTTACAATACCATGGTCAGACACCTTTTATATATAACTAACAGCCACATCACGACAATTTTGTTTACATTACTGGTTATTTCCCCCGTTTGTGTGGGACTGTGGGACCATGTCTTCTTGAATATTGTGAAATTTTGACCTCTGTTCCAAAACAGACGCAATTAGTCCTTGTGCATGCCAGAAAATAGCAAATTTTGACACTGTTTGGTTCGAATTTATTTAAAAATAGCTCCGTTGTATTGGAAGTATCAATGTTCTGCTAAAATTCACCCAAGATAGAAAGGTTTTGGCTCAAAAATTAGACCTGCGCCGTGACGCTCTTTCATTGTTTGCCTACGGCGTGACCCCTCTTTGAGTGGGCTCCCCCTTCAATCCCCTGGGGCTGGGACTATATTTTAGTTGGGAGTACAGTAGAGTCTTCCCTTCTCATCCACCGAACTACATGTGTCACCGCATGGTTCTGAGTAGTGCGTTTAGTTGAACTTTCACAGATCTTTGCTTTTGATTTTTGCTAAAATACTGGTTGAAATTTAATTTAAGTAGGTAAAGCAACCAGTTGGCATAAAAAAGTTGACCAGCGAAACACTAATACTTAAGAATAAAATATAATAATAATCAGACAGACAGACTTGATAGATCGTATGAAATAAGAAACCTAATCACAAACATATATACATTTGTGTGTGCACTGTGTTTACTGATAAACTAAACAACCACGGCAAAGTTTTTTCGAAAAAAATAACAGAATCTCACTGTTTGCTGTGAAATTTTGGTGAAATGAACACTTCCGAAAAAAATTTTCCTGCCAAAAATATAAACCAAAGGGGGGACCACAGGAAAATTTTTCACAGATTTGAAAAACCGAGACCGGGTACAAACCGAGACTTTTCAACTACCGAGACCGAGACCGAGACTGGGCTAGTCTCGGGTTTTGACCGAGACCGAGACTTCCATCCTAACTACCCAGGTCAAAAATCAAAGTTCTTCAATTTTGCTTATCTTCACATTATGTTACTCCCCCAAGGTACCCCAACCTCAGATGAGAACAATTAAGCTTGAAGGTGCACTTTTGGTTCGGTGCGTTTGTCAGTGTATTTACATAGGCAAAAGGACGCAAAAAAGCCTAAAAGTAGCCCTTAGTTGAACAGTTCTAACACAAACCACATTAAACTAATCAAGCTGAAACTTGGCATAGTAGCAGCCAGTGGCGTACCCAGAAAAAAATTTCGGGGGGGGGGAATGACTTTTCGATTTTTCGTAACGGGTTAAAATGCACTTTTTAGCAATTTTAACACTCGTGAAACGCCTTACAAACGCAAGATTACTAAACCACAAGGCTACAGGGGTCTGGGGGCGGCAGCCCCCAGAAAAAATAGGGAAAATTTTCGATTTCTTGGCCAAATTTAGTCCATTGGAGACGTATCAGAAAATTTTTCCGGCCGGACCATAAAAACCAAAGGGGGGACCCTTGTGTAAAAAATCACTGGGGAAAAATTTCGGGGGGGGGGGGGAATGCCCCCAATCCCCCCCCCCTGGGTACGCCCTTGGTAGCAGCTCACATGCATGCGCAAAATCGTATGAAATTGATTCTTAAATCGAGGGCGAAATGTGAAAAAATGACCGTTTTTTGGGCCCGCCAAATTTGAGTGATTTTACATTTGGCGTCACTGCTCAGGCCATGGGCAAAAATTTAAAAAATGGATCATAGAGGTTGAGATATGACATTAGGCTATGGAATCATGTAAAAATCAGCTTCGTCAGTATTAACAAAAATTTAGAGTAAAGGAACGCTTTGTGAGCACAAAAGACTTTTTCGCGACTATGATTTACACGTAAAATTGAATTTTTGGGCGCCCCTAGTAAAAAATTGGCAAAAGCATCGGTTCCAGTTTGTTACAAAAGGGGCGACAGCTATTTTGGGGGCAACAGATCAGATTGTGGGCATGGCTGACGATGGGGGTTTCATATTTTTATTAAAAGATGGGGTAGAAAGCGAATTTGGGCCGAAAATAATTCCCTACCCCCCCAACCGAATACAAACCATAGCAGACAAAAGTCATGTACATTATAGCAGTAATGAACTGGGGGAGAGCCCTTCGAAAGAAAATTTTGGACAATTTTTGAAATTTCAGTGTAACTGGAGACGTGCCGAAAATTTTTTCGGCGGTGTATGAGTATGTCCCCCTAGCCCCTCTCCCCGGGTATATACGCCACTGCTGTTGGGGCCGGGGCCGGGGGAGAGGGATAGTGGGAGGGTAGTAGTTAATATAGTACGATAGATAGTAGTTAATTGCAGTTGGTGGGGATAACCTATTTACTAAATTGGGGGAAGAATTTTTGCTTCGAGAACCCCTACTTCAATTTTTTGATTTTCTAAAATACGACCCTAAATCTGAGCCCTCAGTGAAGGACATTGTTCCTATTTTTTTCAGAAACCAGCGTTTTTCCTATTTAAACTTGCTTAAAGGGAGTCATAATAATGTTTAGGTTTCATAAAGGCAGATTCTGTCATGTAAGCATAGTTTTCACTAAATGCTCGTATTCTTGCAAAAAAATAGCTGTCCCACATCTAGACTTTTTGACAAAGCGGATTTTTTGTCGAAAGCAGTTAGGAATTTTTAAGCTGTTTTAAGCCTTTTATCTAATTAGATGAAAAAAAGAGCCAAAAATGGACCAATGCGGACTACAAACCTGAAAAAACGGGATCAAGTGCAGTTGGGGGGGGGAAAAATAGTGGACCTATTTTTTGGAGTAGAGCACCTTGAGGGAAGCATTTTTTGTAATAGAACCCCTATTCATAAATTTGGATTTTCTGAGCTATGACCCCTTGAAAATTGCATTTTCAGTGTTTTTGGAAGTGAACGTAGCCCAAAGTTCGAAGCCAAAAATGGCTATAATCTTTGTTTTTGGATAGTTTTGAGTGCGTTATGATGTTTTAAGGCATCGTCTAGGCTTAGTTGGCAGGATTCTCCAGGCTAAGCTGGCAGGATTTTTTCTGAAAATTTCGATTTTTTATTGCCTAAGCCTGAGCCTAAGCCTAAGCCTGAACCTAAGCCTAAGCCTAAGCCTGATACTAAGCCTAAGCCTAAGCCCCATACTAAGCCTAAGCCCTAAGCCTAAGCCTAAGCCCAAGCCTAAATTAAGGCCAAGTTTAAATTTGGTCAAAAATTGGACGTTTCTGGCGAATTTGGCCAATTTTTCGGCGGGAACCCGGTCAAAGAGCCTTTGTTTTGATTCTAAAAAATTGCAAGCAATAATCTGACACCATTTAGACACGATTAGAACGTAAAAAACAAGGGCTTCGGAAAAAAATTGCGAAAGTGTACTTCATTGAGGGTTCAGATTTCGGGGGGTCATATCTCAGAAAATCCAAAAAATGAAATAGGGGTTCTTGAAGCAAAAATGCTTCCCCCAAGGTGCTCTACTCAAAAAAATAGGTCCACTATTTTTCCCCCCCCCAACTGCATTTAACCCAAAAAAGGTATACCGGAAAAAAATTGATAAAAAACCAAGGATGACAACGTGTTCTTTCTTACTCATTGGACGTTCATCGTAAAAACTTTCAGTGGCTGCAGAGTTTTTTTGGATTGTCCATTTCCTGTGAACGAGCATGTGTTAAAGATAGGCCAGGCTTTCAGGACTGAATTTTTGTTTTGGGCTTAGCCTTAGGCTGGGGTTTAAGATTAGTCTTAGGCTCAGTTTAGGCTTGGACGAACAAAATAAATACAAAACTACTGAGGTTGAGGTTTCTTGTCTCTATAATGAGATTTGTATTTGCTCATCCTCATTCACACTTCACAGGAACTGTAGACGCACGTCTTAAACTTGCTTGGCTTCGTGGCTACGACTGGACAAACAGTTGTGTCCTAGTTTTTTGTTTTACTGTCCTCGTAGTCAACTCTACTGCTGCGTTGCGTTAGCAGGCTAATTTTATTTTAATAGTTATATCCTACAACAGTTCACACTCATTGAAAGGTACATTTCACATTACACTTTACAAGTTCTATTTGAAGTTGTTGCTATTAGTTAGCTTCAGTGCGCTGTCACTTCTGGGGGGGGGGGGGGGAATAGTGGACCTATTTTTTTGAGTAGAGCACCTTGGGGGAAGCATTTTTGCTTCAAGAACCCCTATTTCATTTTTTGTATTTTCTGAGATACGACCTCCCGAAATCTGAACCCTCAGTGAGGGACGTTTTCGCAATTTTTTTCCGAAGCTCTTGTTTTTTCGGTTCTAATCGTGTCAAAATGGTGTCAGATTATTGGTTATAATTTTTTAGAATCAAAACAAAGGCTCTTTGACCCGGTTTCTACCGAAAAAATGGCCAAATTCGCCAGAAACGTCCAATTTTTGACCAAATCCAAACTTGGCCTTAATTTAGGCTTGGGCTTAGGCTTAGGCTTAGTATCAGGCTTAGGCTTAGGCTTAGGTTCAGGCTTAGGCTTAGGCTTAGGCAATAAAAAATCAAAATTTTCAGAAAAAATCCTGCTAGCTTAGCCTAGAGAATCCTGCCAAGTGCCAACTAAGCCTAGACGATGCCTTAAAACAGCATAACGCACTCAAAACTATCCAAAAACAAAGATTACATCCATTTTTGGCTTCGAACTTTGGCATACGTTCACTCCAAAAAACACTGAAAATGCAATTTTCAAGGGGTCATAGCTCAGAAAATCCAAATTTGTGGATAGGGGTTCTATTACAAAAATTGCTTCCCTCAAGGTGCTCTACTCCAAAAAATAGGTGCACTATTTCCCCCCCCCCCCCCAACTGCACTTGATCCGAAATCTGAGCCCTCAGTGAGGGACGTTTTCGCAAATTTTTTCCGAAGCCCTTGTATTTTCCGTTCTAATCGTGTCTAAATGGTGTCAGATTATTGTTTGCAATTTTTTAAGATCAAAACAAAGGCTTTTTAACCGGGTTCCTGCTGAAAAATTGGCCAAATTCGCCAGAAACGTCCAATTTTTGACCAAATTCAAACTTGGCCTTAATTTAGGCTTGGGCTTAGGCTTAGACTTAGTATCAGGCTTAGGCTTAGGTTCAGGCTTAGGCTCAGGCTCAGGCTTCGGCAATAAAAAACGAAATTTTCAGAAAAAATCCTGCCAGCTTAGCCTAGAGAATTCTGCCAACTAAGCCTAGACGATGCCTTAAAACATCATAACGCACTCAAAACTGTAGTGGCGGGAAGTGTAGTGTATTACTGTACTGTGCTGTATTATATGTATGTGTGTAACGTAATGCGTGTATGTGTGCATGAGCGAGTGTGTCTAGGTAGTGTAATGTTACTGTCGTTTGTTATTGTTTAGTGTGTCGTGTGACTTGAATGTTCTATGAATGACTGGGTGAATGGAACACTAAATTAGGTAACATCTAGCGTCTTCCTTTTAATCGCCAAGGGCAGTAAAAATATAAACTTTTCACCCTTTAATTCTAAATTCACATTTTATTTTACAAATTCCTACGCCCTTGTTGTCTATAAAAGGAAGAACGCGATGGGAATAGTCAGTTGTCTTCTGAATAAAGTAGCAACTCACAATATGTCTTGTTTTAAGTGTTGTAACCCAACACTTCTGTTTCTGAATGCTGAAACCCAGCATTTCTTCGACTAAACACTGAAAACCAGTGTTTCTAAGTATTGTGACTATTACGCTACGGCAAACTTAGCCCTAGCCCGTCACAAAACTATCCAAAAACAGAGATTATATATAGCCATTTTTGGCTTCGAACTTTGGCCTACGTTCACTTCCAAAACCACTGAAAATGCAATTTTCAAGGGGTCATAGCTCGGAAAATCCAAATTTGAGGATAGGGGTTCTATTACAAAAAATGCTTCCCTCAAGGTGCTCTACTCCAAAAAATAGGTCCACTATCCCCCCCCCCCAACTGCACTTGATCCAAATTATCGGATCAAGTGCGGTTGAGGAGGGGGGGGAATGGACCTAATTTTTGGAGTGGAGCACGTTAACGGAAGCATTTTTTTGTAATAGAACAACTATCCACAAATTTAGCGACGATTCGGCCTCGAGTAGACACACCGTGACGTGATCTGAATTTTTCAGTTAATAGGGGGTCTTTTCCGTGGCTTCTCAACTGGGGGTTGCTGAAGCAATTGCAAACATGCTTTACCCGAGGTACTGTAACTGTACTAAAAAATATGTCCTTCATTTCTCTCCAAACATTTTGCATTTTCCCCAACTTCGGAAAAAATACGTGCGTCTAGTAACTAGTTCTTGTGAATGAACCAATACAAATCTCGTTATAGAGGCAAGTTCGGGGTCAAATGCAGTTGGGGGAAAACAGTGGACCTATTTTTTGGAGTAGAACACCTCAAGGGAAGCATTTTTTGTAATAGAACCCCTATCAAATTATTTTCTGAGCTATGACCCCTTGAAAATGGCATTTACAGTGTTTTTGGAAGTGAACGTTGGCCAAATGTTGAAGCCAAAAATGGCTATAATCTTAGTTTTTGGTTTTGAGTGCGTTATGATGTTTTAAGCCATCGTCTAGGCTTAGCTGGCAGGATTCTCTAGGCTAAGCTGGTCGAATTTTTCTGAAAATTTCGATTTTTTAGTACCTGAGCCTAAGCCTGAACCTAAGCCTAAGTCTGATACTAAGCCTAAGCCCCATACTAAGCCTAGGCCCTAAGCCCAAGCCTAAATTGAGGCCAATGAGATTTGAATTTGGTCAAAAATGGACGATTCTGCTTCTGGTGAATTTGGCCAATTTTTCGGAAGGAGCGGGGTCAACGTGCCTTTGTTTTGATTCTAAAAAAGTGTGAACATTATTCTGACTCCATTACAACACATTTAGAACGAAGAAAACACGGGTTTCCGAAAAAATTGCGAAAACATCGCTCACTGAAGGTTCAGATTTCGGGGGGTCATAATGTCAGAAAATCCACATAATGAAATGGGGTTTTTGAAGCAAAAATGCTTCCCGCAAGGTGCTCTACTCAAAAAAATATGTCCACTATTTCCCCCCCAACTGCATTTAACCCAAAAAACCCAGGAGCTGATAAGAAACCAAAAAGATTTTGGGTTTTTTCCGGGTCTTTTCCGTGCGTACATTTTACCTAATTTTACATACATGTACATTTTTGCAAAAAGAACGTACAGACCTAGACTTGGATGTGGATCATTAACACGTTTATTTTTTGCTGGAGTTTTTGACGGTCTGTTCTTAAGGTGGTAGTAACGAATGTGCAGTGATTTTTGAATTTTTGAAAAAAGTTAGTTGATTCAAACTGTATTTTTTGAAAATAAAGTCTGTAAAAAATTGATTCATATACACAAAATGGCCAATGAAGTTAGCGGGATCATATGAAAAATTTTTATTAGCAAGCCAGGCCCACAAGCCAAACTACACAACAGGAGAATGGAAATTTAACAGTTTTGGCCACTTTTCTAAGCGCATGCGCAGCGCATAAACACAAAAATGAACATGAATAAACTTTTGCAAATTTTCTAGACCCAAAATTAAAATTTTTCAAATTGCTTATGTTTTTGCGCAGATATAGAACCTGAAAGTTGAGTGTGAATAGACACTTTTTACTTTGAAACCGTATATTTCATTTAAGGTGGCGCTCCTGAAATGTGGGTTTTGGCCATTATTTTGTAAATGCGCAAAAATAACCCTACATCGTAAGAACAAAAGTTGATCAGAAGTGAATTTCCTCCAATTTGATGTACATATCACATGAAAAAATTTTTGAACATTTTTGAGCAAATTTCGTCAAGAAAAATAGATTTTCACGGAAATGCCTTCACAAGCCAGTGCATTTACACGTATGTAATGAATTTGAAAGGCTGAAAAACACTAGCAGTAGCGTTTTACTGAAACGTAATTAAAAATTTTTGGTGTTTTATTGAGTGTGGTATAATTTTTTTGTGAACTAACGCAATACTTTCTGCATGAGACAGAAATATAGTGCGTGTGAATACAAACACAAATTTTCGGCTTGCGATTTTAAAAAATTGGCTCAACGAAAAAAGTTAAAATTTGGCAGATAAATGCATCTTGTCTTCTTCGAGCGGTCGCAAAATTTGATTTTTGGCAAATCGATAGTATCTAAAAAATTTAGCCAAATTTATGTTTTTCAAAAATCGCGATTTTAGTGTTTTTCGATATATCAATCATATTCATCAAAAATGACTTTTTGCGACCGCTCGATCACGTTGAGGCGAGCAAAATGAGCTACTGATTGTGCAACAGCTACTTACTTGCGAAGAGAAATCGCAAGCCGAAATTCCACTCACGTTTGGTCTACAGTGAATGCTAATTTGTATCAATCAACTTCATTTTTTGTATTTAGGCATACTTTCACACCAGCTTGCCATTGTGTATCCAAAGTTGGCCCCAAACTGCCGTTTTTTGAAAAGTCACATTTCAGGAGCGCCACCTTAATAATCGACAAATCATAAAATCGTGCATTTTGGTCTAGATAATTCACTTTTAATTATATTTGCCATTTTTCGCATGTTTTTGTTCTTTAAACTTTTCAAAAAGTGGCCAGATTTGAAAGTGCTCAAAAAAGCCAAATTGGTCTAATTTGTTGTTGTTGCAGTGGGTGGTGGCTGTCGGTTGCCCATAAGCGGCGGGATGATTAGATCAGCCCGCTCCCCCGCAGGAAGGCCAGTACCGCCTGCGGACTTGTGGTTAGGCAAGATAGGTTGGGGGATACTCCGAGGTGCCGGACCCGGGGGCCCGTGTGTTTCGGGCAAGTGAGGAGGAGATGCTTGAGGGTTTCCTCCTCTTCCTCACAGTGGGGACAGAGGGGGGTAGGGCATTGTTCGGGCGAGACAAGATGGCGAAACTCAGACAGTAGCAGTGATTTCCCTGTTCTCAGCTGGCTCAGTATCACTCTGTCACGGCGCGGCAGGTCTTGTTCGAGGTGGGGGCGAGCCGGGCCTGTGTCGCCGTAAACTTCAATAGTTCTTTGGTGATAGATCTGCGCTCGCCAAGCTCGTTGTGTATTTCTACGAATAGCACATTTGGCAGACGCATAATCGATGGCCACTGAGGTTTGGTCCAGCAGGGTGCCTTCGCCGGCAAGACGATCCGCCTGTTCGTTTCCTTGTAATCCGGCATGGCCTGGTACCCATTGAATCACACAGTTGTAGTCGCTAAGAGCACTGAGGTTGTTCCAGACATTGAGTATTAGCGGGCTTATGGTTGTTCTGATTCCAGATTTTAGGAATCTGACCACTGATTGGGAGTCTGTGTATACTGCGATATTCCAACCGCGTCTCAGACTGTCAGGGTGATTGGCTAGCCAGTTTAGAGCTTCGTCAATTGCTGTCAATTCTGCTTTAAAACTTGAGCAGAGTTGGCCGGCAGGGCTTTTGAGCCTGACCGAGTCTTGCTGGTTCCGGAATTCGATCAGCACGCCACTGCCGCCACAGCTCGTACCATCTTTTGCGGCCCCATCAGTCCATACACTCACATCAGGTGTCGGGAGGCGGTCAATTGACGGCGGTCAATTTTAACACGTTCCATACAAATCATCCTTACAGTTGTACAATAAGACTTTGTTTAAATGTAGAAGAAAAGTAGCGCTTTCTAACGATATAAAAAATATGCGCTAAAGTTAATTAATTATTGAATACTAACCTGTTGAAAAACACTGCACATTCGTTACTACCACCTTAATATATACGTAGTGAAACATGTCAAATTTAGCATTTTTTTAATTTTTCTGTATGTTTAAGCCGTTTGCTTTTTGCATAAAGATTGCTCGCAAAGCTATTTCTGTTATATACTGCTTTACTTTGTAAGTCATTTGTGTCTAAGGAAAGATAGTTACTGACTGATACGACTATTTCAATCATATGCTGGACCTATAGTAGAATATATTATATATAATGCCTGTGTGCATACATGTACACGGGGTTTCGGTCTGGGAGGCCGAGAATGTCCCAGAATTTCGAAATTTTAGGCGGGCTTGTCCCGACTTCCGGGGCTTGAGCGGACAGAAAGCAAAAATTTCGAATTTCTGCCAAAAAAAAGAAAATTTTCGGCAAATGTTGGCTATTTTTGGAAATTTTTTCGCTTTTCGCTCATTTTTGGAGCATTTTACGGCAATTTGAGGCAATTTTTGAGTGTTCGGGCACCTTTCTTTCAGCGTCAAGGAGAGGGGCTTGTCCCGGTGAGTCAAATCTGAGGGGGGCTTGTCCCGGAATCTCAAATCTGGGGGGGCTTGCCCCCACCCCCAGATCCCCCCATGTACATCTGTGCCTGTGTGGTCTCCAAGTCTTTTGAAAGACATTGACGGTATTGAAAAAGTACTTAGAGCCTTTACTAAACGTTTTCGAGACGTATACCGCTCGACGTATCTTGTATGTACAGCATTGACTCTTGCGCTCGTAGCCATAATTTTCTGCAACGCATTTTGCTGATAATTTATAAGTGTTTTGTGGAACAACAACAAGGCGCTGACAAATGTTCTACGCAACGTAGCCTCTGGCATGTTTTTAATGGGGGGGGGGCTGGAGGGGGGCGCCCTCCATTTGGTCCGGAGCCCCCCCCTCCATAGCCTGAAAGGACGTTTTTGCGAAATGACGTTTTTGCGACTTTTTAGCAGTAGCGATGTCGCCTTGATAGGGTTTTCTGGTCCTTTTACTTTTGTGTGCATCAAGCAAACGTAACGAAAGTTTACACACACATTATCTAACCTGTTGGCAATATGTTGTATAAATTTCCAACAGAAGCATTAAGTTAACGCAAAGTTATTACGTATTTTCTAATTTATATCAGTGTTACTAATGAATCGCAACTGATCTTTTATGAAACCGGGA